>WUAW01020879.1:24147-40282 GCA_017165845.1 Thaumetopoea pityocampa
TCGCTAGTCGTCAACTAACTCGCTCCCTCGCTGCGAGCGCAGCGCTTATACGTGCGATAACAGCAAGGACAATGAACCGCGCATCACAATATGCTGAAGATTCATTTTTCTTTTCCTGCCTTGTACTCTACAATTAAAATTTGAGACTTAGGGACTTATGCAACTGGTGCCTTCAGTTAGTAGATGGTAAGCCATAAATATGTCCGTCAGAAATTGTAAATCCGAGAAAAATATTCGGAACTTGTTCTAGAGCCTTAGTTCCCAGTGGTCCAGGTGGATTTCCAAATTCCCATAGTTAGATCTAATCTTCACATATTTGTCGAGTTTTGGGAATATGGTAGAAATGTAGCTGCAAGGGGTCCACCGGAACCAACTAAATTTTGAAAGTGGTCTATGAGAAAAAAGTCTGGAAATCTCTGTTATAGAGGAACAGATTTGAAAAAAAATTGAAAGTTCTTGGTTAAGGTTTTTTATTTTATATTGTACTTACTTGTGTTACATGATAATACTCCTTCACGGGTTACTGTAAAAGAGGGATATGCTCGGATAACGCAGAATTTATTCAACCACTTGCATCCTCTCCCGAACACCCAGGGCGCGATGTCGTGTCCGTCTTTATGTATAAATAAATTCACTTTTGGCAGAATTTCTTACTATAAATTTTATTCTTATTAGACATTCTACACAGTATACGTATTCAATATTATAAAACACTAGTCATATAGTAAAGGCAGTTTTGATAGAGTGCACACATGTGAGTGAAAATTGAGATGAAATTAAATCATAGTTTATAATTATAGTAAAAAAAAACTTTTTAAAAATTAAAATTGTATTTAAAAATTACAAAATAATAGTACGAAATCTTACAAACGATAAAAAATAAATCGATAATACCTACAATATAAAAGAAATAATTGTCTTAAATCTATACATTTTGTAAAATTGTTGGTATTGCATAATTATATATCCAAAATACATTTCGATCTGATAATAAAATTCCCTAATTTGTTACCAATTTCATAATTATATTACAAGAGGTTTGACCATGATGATTGTTCTAGTCAATAAAATCAATCACCCCTAATCATAGGGGACAATTGGATGTCTTAGTTTTTTCTAACTCACCAACCATTATCATATATGACTAAATACAATATCGTCGTATAGCTGCGGTTAAATACGAATTATAAATTGCGGTCGCTCCAATTTTGTTCATTGCCTATGGTAAATGAGAACTTTATTAGGTAAGCAACAGAATTGGTCGGTTTCAGGGGAGAAGGCGTTTTTTCAACGCACGTCAAAACCGAATAAGCGCCCAAATTTATAACATGGTGATGCATGATGTTCAACATTAGCACTTTTTAACGCTACCATTTCTAATTAAATAATATATTATAATGACAGTTATAATAACTTGGTCCAAAGTCAAGTGTGTCCATCGATCCTGTTCTATTGAGAATTCATGTCAAATACTCATTCTTTAATGAATGGTTGATCCTACACAGAAATATACACAAACATTGGTGTACAACATTTTGATTTAGGTTACAATATATGAATGCTTAACTTGTTAAATCGATTAATTTAACTTTTTGGTTTTATTTAATTTTAATGTCAAAGCTCCTAAAGATGCACTATTATGTATTAGAACGAAATAAATAAGTTTCTATAACAAATAATAAGTATAAATACCATTAAATGACATTTTTTTATTTAGTCATTGAATAATAATTTACTATAAATTATTATTCAATGATTTTACTATTTTTCTCAACTTTTTATTTTGGACGAATAGAGTTAATCGATTTGGCAAATGAATCATTCATATGTATATATGTACAACTTGCAAATCATCAATCATTCCTTAGGGTGGAACACTCTCGGACGGGGCGTGTGTAGTTCTACACACGCCGAGTCCCCGGATCAAGAGGAGTTTCCATTTTCACCATTATCCTGGAAATTGTTCACATTCACTGAAAAAGGTGCTCCTAAACCATACAGATGTCCACTCGAGTTTTCGATGTTGTCATCAAAGAATATCTGTAAAAAGAATTTTGTTTATTATTTTGTTTTGTTGGGACAACAGTAAAACTAATATCAAGACAAATCACGAAAAATATGAGTGGAAATGTCAGAAGAAGGCACCCAGAAAAAAAAATTGACGTTTGGTTAAATCATTTGTCTTGATTTTGCAATGAATATGGCCAATATTAATTAAAACAGTTAACTTTCAATATTTCTGAATATTTATTTATTTACACTTCATACATAAAACATGTACAGGCGGACTTAATGCCTTAGGCATTTTCTACCAGTCAACCTAAAAGTAATACATTACATTAGAAAGTGTATCTAAATATCTGTATTGTTACATTAAAAGTGCCAAAAGTGAGATCGCCATTTATGATTACGACTTATATATAATTTAATTAAAATAATTTCAGGCTAAAGGTATTTATTTAACGTAGAGAACCTTATCACTTAACAATAATAAAATATAAACATTCATAAATAAAGTACAAATTATGATTTTAGTCAATTATTTATTAGATTTTACGCAGTTGTTAGTCGGACACATGGATCATGAGCCTGAAAAATAGCGGCGAATTCAAAAAATATTGGACAAATTAATAATTTTTCATAATATAAATTAAAAAAAATTATGATATAAAACAATATTAATAATTGTCCCTTAATCCACGATATACATTCAAGTATCAATATGTATTTTCTTTACTATATTCAGTAATACCAGAGCTGGAACTTTGAATTTGCTGCTATTTTTCAGGCTAATGATTCGTGTGTCGGACTCTATTAGATATTTAAATAAGCTTTTTTTAATTAGATATAATTTTCCAATTTCTTATTTCTTGAGGTCTTAGTCATCAGTCCGTGGAAGTCCACCGTTGGACATAAGCCTCCTCCTTAATAAAGAGCGATTTACCAGAATCTCCACATTTGGTAGGCGTCCTGGAGATCGCAGTAGATTGTAATTGAATACCAGAATAACGCTGCTACCCATTAGCCTGGTACACCCTTTAGCTCCTTGGTTCCCGAAGTGGCCCAGGTGGACCCCCAGGGGTCCACGGGAGACTCGACGGGGGTCTACGTTGGCGTACGTAAATTTCAATAGTTAGATCTAATCTTCACATTTTTTGTCAAGTTTTGGAAATATGGTAGAAATGTAACTGCAGGGGGTCCACCGGAACCAGATAAATTTTGAAAGTGGTCTACGAGAAAAAAAAAAGTCTGGGAACCTCTGTTTTAGCTGATTCTCACAGCATCCACGGGAAGAAACGGAGTGACGCTACCATTATGCCGGCGCCACACAACATATTTCTTGAGGCAGTTTCAGATAATTCCAATTTATACTTGTAAAGAGTATTGTGTAGTAAGATGTATGAAAAGATGAATGAATTCACGTTTGTTGAAGGTAATTATTGTGATACATATCCTGTGTTATTTTCATTTTAAGGGCATAGCTGGAATGACAAATATTTGTTTTGAGTTTCTTATTGAATTTGGCTTATTTTATTTTTTCCGTGTGGTCTGATAAACATATGTACCTCTTTTATTTTGAAGAAGGCCATTCCGGTGAGGTGCGAGTCGGAGCCCGCCTGGTGCTGCGGCCCGACTCGCCTCAACTCCAACTGATCCGCGACCTCCTGCAGCCCACCCTTCAGGTTCTTGCACAGCTTCATCAAATACTGAAAGAAATTGTAATCAAGTAAAAAAAAAGATTTTTCTTCTTGATTTGGTGTAGGTCCATCTATCGAGGATGGTAATACTATAACAAAGTAAGGTGTTGAAGGTAGTTCAACACGAGTCACAGCGCTCTTAGAAGGATAACAGTATTAGTATAATATGCAGTGGGGCATGGAAACAATTCTATGAAAAAATTATTACTCATATTGGTAGTAAAATTTCTATTGTCCCTATTTTAGATCTTTTTACAGACACATCCAAAGTATTCGATCGTATGGATTGTTTCAAAAACTACAGAAATACTGTGATAGAGGAAATACTTGTATTTAATCAAATTTCATCTTAATAATCGCAAGCAAATAACAACTTTAAATGATAATATAGAAGAGGTTTGTAATTCTAGTCCACGTAATCTGTGGTGTGCCGCAAGAAAGTACATAGGGGATACTATTGTTCCGCTCCACTTCTTAAAGGCTTCTATTATCGAACTTGTGTTAGGTATCGTATAAAGTGAACTGACCACATACGTATTTTTGTTCAAGGTTTTTTTTAGAAAACTCTCGCGTTAGGATTAATTTCTGTGTCGCGGGGACTTTACAACGGAAACACAGAACACCCAGACTCAGAACAATTTGTGGATTACACAAAGTTGTTGTCCCGTGTGGGGATCGAACCCACAACAATCGACAGCGCAGTGGAGAAGCGATCACTTAAACCACTACGCCATCCGTGCAGTCAATAGTTTTTAAAGGTAGTTTTAGTTTTGTGGTATTTCCAGTAGAGTCAATTAATGTGGCTTGGGCACAATGTTAAGAGGTGGATGTCCTTGGCATATAACCTTTTGGCCATTCCAAAAACTGTTGGGTGGATGTCATAAAGCAAAATATGAATTAGGGATGTTGGGAGATCAGATAAAAGTGGAAATCATATCAGGGGAATTCTGGCACTTAAAGATAGAGTAAAAAATAACTATTTGGTAGAATTAGTCATAAATATCAATAATAATTTATATTGTAGCTTACCTTGACGTCATATACCGTCGGGAAGTAAAGACGAAGACTTTCAAAGAAATCATTTTCATCCAGAGGTAAATTTTGATCAGTTAATAACTTTAATAAATAGCCAAAGTCATATCCCGAATGAAAACTTAACCATTTGATGTTATCCATGAGCACCAGACCTGCAAACAATAAAAAAACCTACATGTTGTTTTGATGGCCAGTGTTCCCTCAAATCAACTATACAGATTTGTGCTACTACAACCTAAATGCAGAATTTCTCAAAAAACTTCATATCTAAAAATTGTGTCCGCATATCAATCTCAACTAAAATAGTTACCCATATGACCACCTATTCAACATCACTGTAGACTGTACTTCCTATACATTCTTGATGTCTTCGAAAGATTCTAAATCTCTTTCAATATGTTTGTTTCTGACAGAAACCTTCGGTCTTCTAATAACTTCCTTTTACAATGTCCTTGTACTGATCTTTCCTTGTTCAACCTATTTATCTATATAATGCGCTACTTACCATAGGTTGCCAACCACCATTGAAATATTCAAGGTGAAGCTTCTCTTGGTTGTATGAAGTACAGTATATTTAATGTAGCACTGGCATAGTCTTCTCTTAATGTGGATGAGATGAGAATCAGCTCAGGATTACATCCATATGAACTATATGATGTATTCGTGAGCTGGACCATATATAACTGTGGCATAATTCTATGAACATCTGTCTTCTCCAAGATACCTGCTTGCCAAAATTATATCAAATCTTCCTATTTTATGGGGACTGCTTATAACGTGCATTGTACTGTAATAAAAATGCTGATATTTACCTGAGGACATAAGCAACTCGGCAAATTCCAAAGGTTCAATGCCATCCTCTTCATGTTTCCTAAACTGGAGTCCTGAGTTTTGTAATAAATCTATTGAGTCTTGTGCATACATGTCTTCTCTGGATAGCATGATCAACATACATAAAAATAAAACAAAATTATAACTTCAAAATCTTCTTAAACTTGCGACCTATGCAGATATGTGGTCATAAGCCACTGATCATCAACCATAGCATATATGGCTTATAGGGATCAGGAGAGGAGAGTACAGGTGTAGAGTGCAATCATCTTTAACAAGTTGAGTGCCACGCGAATCCTAAAGGAAATCCCCGTCAGGTCACGAGCGCTGCTTAGAAGCACTGATAGTGCCGTACAGCGGTGCGAAGCGCACTACTAACAGACTGAAATGAACTCGATACAGACGCTTGAATTATGTATTAGAAGCATTGTTTCTTATTGCAGTAGAAGATATTTACGTATAGAATGAATGCCTATAGACATTCACTGGACACGTTATGCGCTAAGTCTGTTTTGTCTTGTTTATCGTTCGGTCCACTAGATAAGATTTCATTGAAATCAATTAAAATGCCGTAATAATATAATCCTGTAATAAATAAAAATTAAGTAAATATTAAATAAATTTTCAGTAATTATTTAAAAAAAATGTAACTATTTTTAGTTTTATATCATACTACCTTTTGCCCGCAGCTCCGCCCGCGTGAATGCCGGTTTCCCGCTACATGAGAAATCTTGATACAATCATCATAGATATATATAAAAATCCTTAGAACCACTTTTACTTGATTTTTGGTACCTTAACAGCGGCTACTAAAACGGAGATCAAGCTATATCTTAAATTCTACCGGACCGATTTTGATGAAAATGCCGCAGTATTTAAATCGGAATAGTACCTTTTAGACTGTAAAAGTTTAATCAAAATCTACTGGCTGGGTTTTGGGTGAAGCCCGAACAAACAAACATCGATGGATTTGTCTCCAGAAGGCCTTAATTAGTCGATCTGAGTAGTTAGTTTTTAAATATCTTTGATTTTTGAAAATTTGACATTTAACAATTTTATAATAGTATAGAAGATAGATTTTACACTATTAGCCGCCGGTGGCTTACGCGGCCTAAACGTAAAGTTCAGAGTCATCCACGGATGTCTGCGATGGCACTCACCATGTTAAAGTATAACACCTATTACTGAGGAATAACGAAAAATTGTTATGTGGCGCCAGCATAAGAATAGCGTCACTCTGTCTCATCCCGTGGGATTGTGAGAGCCAGTTAAGAGATGTATGAGGATAACAGGCAGCAGTGTTAGTCTGTTATTCAATCAAAATCTATTGCAATCTCAAGATGCCTGCCAAGCGTGGAGATTATGGCAAAACCCTCATTTTTAAGGAGGAGGCCACCGCTCAGCAGTGGACTTCCAACAGCTGGCGGATGATGATGAACCAAAATTTTAGCATCATTGAAAAATTACCGATGTAACAGATTAATGATAAGTTTTTAAAAATTTTCACTTACTGTAAATTGAATTTGAAGTTGAATTGCCAAGTCGTATATCCAGGAGGTGTTTTCCCATTTTCGTCCATGAATGTCAATCCTAACTGTATTATCCTCAGGAGGTCTACATTGCATCTGTAATATAATTGTATAAGGTTTATTCACATGAAGTATACATAAGTACAATTTGGTAATGATCATTATAAAAGTGGCTTTTAACATCTCTGATGTTAAAAGTAATTTATAATTCCTGAGATGCACTTTAAAAACAATCTCAAATGTAAATGTAATTAATAAGCACTTATAATTATAAAAGCTTATTAATCTATTGTATTAACCAGCTTGCAACTCTTAGCAGCTAGACACAGGAAAATAATCCACTCCCATAATTTATAGGGCATATATTTAACCCTTTTAGTGCCGGGTGAAAAAGATATGCCTATGCAAAGATAACTGGACGACATTGACAAATTTATTAAGGTTTGGAAAAAGCTCTTTAAAACCAAACTAAAAATGATATTTACATGATTGAAAAACCAACTATTAATCTCCTTGTAATGAAATGAAACCATTTATAATGTATTATAAATTTATTTTGAAATAGAGTTCTTTCGCAATGAAAATAGTAGTGTTATTTGGTGAATAATAATATATTGTCCCTGGTACTTATCACAAGCAAAATATATAGTAGACATTACTGATCTTTATTAATTCACAAATTATTGTTATTCATATCTAGATACAAATCATGGGAGTTTTTAATTCTATTTACAATTGTCGGAGCGTCCAACCACTTTAAACGAACTGAATAAAAACTTGACAGTTGACATTTATTTAAAAAAAAGAAAAACAAAATACGGATTAGGACGAGACTGATGTTTTTAACGATTCAAATATAAATTTCCATTTTATTTTTGTAAAAGACTGGACATAAATGGTCCTTCGAGCCGGATCAAACCACACCTATGGTAATAATATGACGGGCTAAGACCAGACGGAAGTTTTAAACGATTCAAATAATAATTTTTTATTTTATTTTTATAAAAGACTGTACAACAATAGTAGCAATTAATGGCGGCGTCGTGGTTCGCCACCCGACACGTCTCATTTCCCACGGGCGAAAAGTGGGCTACAGATAGCCACTTTGCTGATAGCAAGTGGAAAGAGGTGGTTTCGGCCCATTCTAATTCTTCAGTAGTGTAGTTTAGTGGGGATAGTGGTCAGTATCCCTACCTGTCACACGGGAGACCGGGCTTCAATTCTCCGCTGGAGAGACAGGGAAAAAGCATTATTGTATGTATGTAATTCATGAAAAGTATGGATGGAGGCACTAGTTTAATGATTACCTTAGTAGTTGGTACTGATAGTCTGCAGTAGATCTGAATTCTCCTATTGGACGTGCCACAACTCCAGGGAATTCTGTGTCCATAGCTACCCAATGAAACTTTTGAACAACCTGATAAAAAGTAACAATTTAAAGATCCTTAGGGTAAAGACACATAAACAGTTTGCAATCACAATAAACAGTTTGTTTAATCACAAGTAAATTCAATGTACTTTGGTCATACTGCTGCCATTTCTATCAATAACATGTACAAAACATTTACAAATTAATGCACTGTTGAGCATTACATCAAACTACTGGTTAACCATGTGCTTAATGCACAACCTACTCCTTAAGTTCACAATATCTATCCATTTTTTAAATATGAGAAACTAAGTCAATTTTATATTAAAACATAAGCATAAGAAATAAGTTAATCACACTTATTTTTGGGTTGTAGACAAAGTAAATATACAATACATCTGAAGCTATGTGCCTATTATACACATAAAAATTCAAATTAAACTCCTGAGGACCTCCTGAGTGTTGATATTGCTTTTACATCTGTGATTAAGTATATTTTATATGGTATATAGCTATGGTTGTAACATAGGAGTACTTCAAGCACTGCTATACAGTAGTATGTTTAATAGGGTTGCCACATGTTCTGATTTTGCCGGGACAGTCCCCATTTTGATGATAGTGTCTCATATCCCGATGATATACCAATATCTCGCCAAATACTGATTTTTAATAGCATATGAACAAATTAATATCTAGTCCAGGTAGCCTTCTTACCAACGTAGGGCATATTATTTTAGTTTTTTTATATTATACATTACATTTCATTAGTTTTCCACAAATTATGGATTACACTAATAATAATACAGTAATATATTTTATTATCTTGGTATCACCCAAAGGTTGACTGACAGAGAATGGCTTAGGTCTAATCTACCCTTATACATTGTTTAAGAAGTTCTAAGTAAATAAAAATAATAAAATAATATAAGCATAAAAACAAGATGGTTTAGTTTTTCTTCAGATTGTCTAAATTCGTTGAATGGTCCTGATTTTATTTTCCCAAAAGGTAGCAGTCCTGATGTTAAGGTTGATGCGATCCCATCAAGCTTTTCATTAAAGTCAATTCATTTTATAATAGGCTTAATCATTAAGTTTGAACAAATAATAAAGCTATAGAATTTAAACTAACCTGTCTTATAATCCGAAACTCTTCATGAAGATTATGGTTCCATACATCCTTTATTCCACAATCGCTATTACCCGAAAGCTGTGCTAATGAACCGAAACTTGCCGCTGGCATCTGATGAGAAATATGGTAAGTAATTTCAGTTCTACAATATTTATTTACGACTAAAGGACATCAAATTGATCTCTAATGAAACTAACGACGACAATAAATAAGTTTCCAATCTACATTGCTGCCATTACACTACAATTAAGTGAACGGGACGCCACACATAAACAAAACGTACCTTATATCGGTTATCTGCTTCCAAATGGGCAGATTCTTCTGCTTTTTTCGACGCCGTGGTTAATGATTAGTATTGAACTTTAAAGAAATTAGCGCCAGTGCTTATTATTTTAGTTGTTTAGAGGTTACAAACGACAACATTGAACATTTCAAAAATATTTAACCAAGAAAATGCAATATGCTGATCTCAATGTACTACGTTTGTATGATTTTATCTTTCCTATTGTACGTTATTGTAACGCAGTCTATAAATTGAAGCATAGACTACATGAATTGAAGAAAACATAAGTCAATTAGCAAATACGAAATACACTCCAAAGAGTACTAAAAAATAAACTGAGAAAGTGTCAACTTAGCTAAAAATTGCATGTATGGTAAGTGCTGCCACTCGGGGCTGGAGGATGAACTATGATATTAGAGGTCAGCGGGGCTTTAAAAAAACACCTTTTGATGGTATGGCTAGATAACGTTTTTATTGTTTTAAGTAGACATAACATATAACAGTACATGACGCTATATTTCTTAACAGGACACCACAGACAGAGTAGACATAGAGTATAGTAACCACAGAGCAGCTTACTAAAAATTACAACACCTAATTTTTTAAGTCTTACTGTTTTAAAAGATCAACAGCCTTACTTATAAAAATCTACTAAGTAATACTTTGCTACTTCTTAAGATCTTAAATAATGATAAACTTTTGTTCACTTATAAACATTACTTAGCAGTTGCTTAGTTAAGAAACGAAATACATATGATCGGCACAGATTATAATCAAAATAAATACTAAAGACTGAACTAAAGAATGAAATTGTACGAATAAAGTTGTCAAAATCATGTGTTTTGCATTTGTGGTGTTGGTGACGCCGCTCGCTTTAGTTTAAAATAATATTTATTTGTTAATTTATAGCAATATTATAAAATAAAATAATTATATTTATCATATAAATGTTATGTGGCGCCACCTACAATTCTTGCGGTTCAACTTCTGCGCAGCGTTTTAATGTGCTTCGGTAAGACTAGATGGCAGCACAAGTGAACGTGAAAGGCGAAATTTCCGTGGTCAAAGTGGTATTCGTCAAATTGACTTCAAAAATCCCAAAAAGCAATAAAATGTGGCACACCAATATTTTATTGTTAAACTGACGAAAGTATATATTAAAATGATGATTTTGCTTAAAGGTCTCAAATACCAGGCCATAAAATATAATTTAAAATATCGTTTAAAATATTTCTGAAGAGAATTATTTATTTCTTCTACATCTTTATTGAAATTTCGAAGAAGATTGCCGAAGTCCATAATTGATATAGCACAACTCAAGCAACAAAATAACCTCAAAGCAGAAATTCCAATCGTTGCCCTATTGCCTATATACCCTATATTCCGAACAAGCCAGTTTCTTCCTTCTTTAAACGTCTGGATTGGAACGAACTAGGCATTAATATTAATGGCGAGTACATCACTCATTTTCTATTTGCCGGTGATATAGTATTCATGGCAGAATCACTTACAGACTTAAGCATAGTGCTCCAAGATCTCAATAGAGTTTCTCCACAGGTGGACTTAGAAATGAATATGGGTAAGAGAATGAATATAAAGAAATTAACACGAGCATTAACCAAAGTTATGGTTAATGCTCTTTTTCCTCTCTACCCAATAGTACTAGAGGGCTCCATTCTCAAAGTTGTGTCGGAATATGTTTACCCGGGACACGTCATCCAGCTAGGTAAATGCAACTTCGCGAAAGAGGTCAGTCGCCGAATCCAACACGGCCGGGTTGTGTTCGGGAAATTGCGTGACATTTTCTCGTCAAAATACCGCAACGCCTTAAGATTAAGGTATTCAATCAGTGCGCATTGCCAGTGATGACCTATGGATTTGAAACAAGGCCACTGACTATGGGCCTCATAAGGAAGCTCAAGGTTATGTGCAAGTTATAGAAAGAGCTATGCTCGGAATTTCTCCACGAGACAGGATCCGTAACGAAATAATCCCTAGGAGAACTAGTTGCCAAAGTGACTCAAAGGATTGTAAAACTGAAGGAGCAGTGAGCAGGGCACATAGCTCGAAGAACAGATGGACGTTGGGGACTTAAATTGCTGGAGTGGTGATCCTGAATCGGAAAGCGTAATGCGGGTAGACCCCCGACTAGGTGGACCGATGACTTGGTGAAGGTCGAGGGTAATAGGTGGATGCAGGCGGCTCACAGCCGCTCGGTGTAGCAATCATTACATGAGGCCTATGTCCAGCAGTGGACGTCTGTGAGCTGATAAGATGATGATGACGATTATTGTATGAATATTGTTTATAAATGAAAATATTTTTAGAATGTTCTCAAGTTTTTTGACAGTGAGGTAAGGTATATTTTGTTGGTTTCCACTTTCTTGTGTCGGCATACTTATTATTTATAAATTTCATAGCTTTGCTATCAATTATTTCAAAACAAAAATCAATACAATTTTTGATTTATTTAATGGTGCACAGTTAACAATGCAACAAGACATGATAGAAATAATCAGTTTCTCAAACGGATTAACAGAAACAAAAACGGTATAAATAAATAATCATACCCACGACTAGTATGAATGAAAGACAATTTATTATAAATTTTTGAATTAGGCAAGGCGAGGATTGTGGCGTTGGTGTAGTGCACCTCGAAGGTTTGCGGTTCAAATCTCGGCCGTACACGCTAGCAATTTATAGCTTCTTCGGGTTTCGAAAGACACATAAAACTGTATAAAGTTGGTCTTGACTGGTAACTCAATGATTAGTAGCAGGAATTATATAAAACAGCCGCATACCCTGCAAAACTACTAGATCCGATTAGATCGGAATAATAGTAGATGATAAATTTTTGAACTAAATATAATTATGTTACAGTAATTAAAATAGTTATAAATTTCTCTTGTCATATAATAATATGAAGGTAGGACTTTAGGATATAACAGAAATACTCATAAATTATGATTTACGAAGGCCGAGGTAATTGGCATTTAAACTCATGCCTCCTTTTTATTAGTCACGTGCCAGCAATAGGTCAATTTACCAGGGACGAAGCAGGTACAATAAATGACGAAGGACGATGAAGTGTGGCTCATGTCTTCATGAACACCTTTATACTCTATTTAAGATATGAAAAAAAAATGAAAGCAAAGAAACCCATGGCTTTCAAAGTTCCAATTTCAAATTGTCTGTTATGGCTCCATTAAATAACGATGATTCTATCAACGACAAAATATACGTATGTGTATAGTAAATATAAGTGGATTATTAAACGCTAGGTAATGCCAAAGTTGAAAAAGAGTAAAATAAACATGACGGGTATAATCTAATCGAATTAAAAAATACTTCTTTCTAAAGGAAGTAGTTACTTTTTTAGTACATTTTAAATTGTTAGTATACAAAAAAAGATTGACAATCATAACCTCATATGTATTTCTTGTATAAAAAGAGTGTTTTTCATAGTTGTGATATTTTTAATCTATAATAATATTATAAATAGATAAAATTTGTTTGTTTGTAAGTTTGTATGTAATCTCCGGAACGATCCAATTCTAAAATGTTTTCACTGATAGTTACATTATTCCCGAGTGCTATAGGCAATATTTTTATTATGCATATTAGCCGAGCCATCACAAGGTTTGTCTAGCAAGCTGAAAAGAAACATCTCTTAAAACTAAGTCGGAAAGAAATACCTCTTAAAACATAATTATTTGCATGTAACAACCCGTCCGGCCAGCGTGATATATTGAGGTAATGTGCCCACCAGTGGGACGTTTATGGGTTGTAATGAACTAAAGATTTGAGTTAAAGCTTTGGTTTATCAAATATAAGTATGGTATTTTTATTTCGAAAAAGGACACTCCCTGTAAAAGTTACGTACGGACAAAGTCGCGGGCAAAAGTTAGTAATTAATAAATCTTGTTATGATATATATTATTTTACGTTTTATCACTATAAATGTGACATCGTAACAGCCCTTTTTACAATTTGTTTATATTTAATTTTTTTACATTTATATTTGTTTACATTTCATTTTTGTAATTTGGACAGCGTACAGGTGTCATGGGTTGCGAATGCAATGCTCTTGAGTGAGGAGTGCTGGGCAAAACGAGGTACAGAGGAGCCTGGTGAAGTTGTAGTGTGATTTGGACAGTGGTGTAGCTTTGGGAACACGAGCATCGATGCTTATAGGACATCTTTATGCGCCATTATGTAGACTCTGTAGAGTGTCGTAGGTTTTATTAAACATGCAACAAATATTTTCGTTCAAAATTGATAATTTTTCAATTACATATTTTAAAACAAGCGTTAATTCGTGTAGACTTTGACACCGATGTGGCTCAAGGGATTGCAAAGCTGAAGTGGCAGTGGGCGGGGCACATGGCTCACAGAACCGATGGTCGTTGGGGTCCTAAAATTCAGGAGTAGCGACCCCCAACCGGAACGTAGCGTGGGTCGACTCCCGACTAGGTGGTTTGATGGTTTATGAAGGTCACGGACAATCGGTGGATGTACTTCCTGAAAATATTTATGTCTTCAAAGTCTCATCATCATCATATCAGTCCACAGACGTCCACTGCTAGACATAGGCCTCCTCTAATGATCGCCACACCGATGCGGCTATGAGCCGCCTGCATCCACCGATTGTGAGGCTGAGTTTCGTCATCATCAGCATTAAAGTCTTCGGTAAAAGTTTCTTCAATAGGCAAAGTGCTATTCCATAGACAAAATTATTAAATCTTTCCGCCGGTTAGCAGAAAGAGATAGAGTGACGCTTTCATCAACTATGTTGACACTAAATTGTGAATTTATCAAAGTTGTTTCATTGGATATAATAGGATGGTCTGGATGAATAGATTTCTAACTAGTATACACCCACTCTGATTACTCTATTAATTAGCCGTCCCGCGACGCGGATTGGTTTCAAAATTTGTCCTGTTTCGGGAATTCTAATTAGAGAAGGTACTAAAACTTTGATGTTGTGAAATAATGAAATTCGGCCACTAATGTAATATTTTATTAGAGTGAAAATGAGAAGTCCTTTGATCGCACTGTACGAGGGCTCGCCGCTATGTCGTCAGAGAGATTTTTACAAGCTTTTATATAGTTTCACCTGTCCCGGTGTCTGTCTGTAAAGAAATCTTGAAAGTTAAATTGACCCACTTTCCGGTTTCCGATTGAGCTGAGGTTTTGCATGCATATGTAAATTGTATGACAATGCAATATTATTATGACATAGAGCTAATCTGATGATGGAGCTGGAAGGTGGCCATGAAAACTCCGCAATAAAACGACGCAAGCCTATCCAGTTGGGGCTCGTTTGATTCGTCTTGACAAGTATTCTGGTCCTAGGGTCTGGTGGTTAAGTTAATATATAAACAAAAAAAACTAATTTAAATATTGAATAATAAATAAAAAACATTTAAAAACAAATTTTAGTAGTTATTAATAAAAAAGCGTATTACATTTTAACAAAAATTTAAGCGTATTATATTTTACAACAAAAGATAGTGCGTAACACGTTTTTTTATTAATTACTAATAAAAGCTTGTTTTTTAAATTTTCTTTTTTCGTTTATTTTTTCTGTAAAAGCTTTATATTTTATCTTTCCGTATTTGACTGCCATTTAAGTCCAGTGGATAGATGTTTCTTAAAACATTTACTGTGAAGAATTCTTTGAGAATTTCTTATCAAATATGATAAATAACGTAAAGTGAAATTTGAAAGCATAAAATTATCAGCAGCAGTTGAAGATTAATCGCCTAAAATCAACATTTGGCGAAAGCAAATAACGTGCAAATTAAATTAAATTAGTACACACCAAACTTCTCAATGTTGACAGATGTTGTTTTCACACTGATTCATCTCATAATCAACACTTTTATTAACATTTAAATTGAAGTTTATTTTATGTTAAAATTCGGTAGGCAAACAAAGTTTAATTACTGAAATACTTGTATTTTTTTAAGGTAACTAATGTTATAAACGTATATAAATAAGAGAAATATGTCGCTCATCCAAGGAACAATGACGTAATTACATTTTTGCAATTTATCAGAAGAAGCGTTTCATTTTAAATTGGATTATACCCATTTTGTAAATCATATCAATTATCATGATTTTTCATAATTTATTTGTAGATTATTATTAATAATTTGAGCATTCTCGAAAAAAATCCACATTGTTTCAACAAATCATCCAAATTAAACAAAAAATAAAATTTTAACTTTTTTGCAATTACGTCATTATTCTATTGGA
>WUAW01020880.1:4428-25011 GCA_017165845.1 Thaumetopoea pityocampa
AACTATCTTGCTATACGCTTTGGCATTGCTGTAAGCATAGCAAGAAACTGTTGAATAAATAAATAAATAAAAAATAAATAAATCTATGATTGTGTCGGGATTTCCCATGTAGCGGTAAACCGACATATTACTTAGATACTATATGTTTCTTAAATAATAATTAGATACTTTTTACATCTTTCATACATCTTTTCATACTCTTTTGTCAATTAAGGGTGCTAAGAACATGGCTTTTGTTTGAAAGAAGTTGTCAATTTTGATCGTCATTCAAATGTCACTCATGTTTTCTAAGTGACCAAACCATTGAAGCATTCCTTTCTCGATCCTTTCCACCATATCATACTTCAACATACATCGATCAATCCCTTGTCGTTGTCACACTAAACTTATTCGAGGAAATGAACTTAAAATGAAATACAAATATTCAAAACGCGACCAAAATAATCTTTATTCAGCGTAGCACTATTCTGACTAAGCCAGAGTCTGCTGATGCAGGGGATGATTCCGACGACTGCTCTCTGGCATCATCGTCCCGTAAGCCCTCACAGTCCATGCTACCTCCCCTAGTCCATGTTCACTTCTACTACAGCAGGCACGGACCTCCCCTAATCAGGAGAAGGATCAGGCCGTAGTCTACCATTCTCGCGTAGTGCGGATTGGTAGACTTCACACACCCATGCAGGCATGCAAGTTTTCTCACGCAATTTTCCTTCCACTTCGAGTACATTGGTGTCTACAATGTAGACCGTACATGAATTAGAATTAGCTCAATGGTACGGGATCGGGATCGGACCTACGACCCTTCGATCGTAAGCCGTACCTGGCACCACTACATCACCAATGTACCAATGTCCATGTTACAACCAGTACTATTATTCGCAAACAACGAGTATAGTCTGTGCTCGCAAGACATCAATCGGGACACATTGTTTTCTGCCTGCTTTCAGAAACACAAGGAAGCTACGGAAATATTAGTGTGCACGACCAAGATTCGAATCTGAAACTGACGGAAATAAAAGTAAGGTCATATTCAAGGACAATCTGGGCATGAATGGCTAAATCCTATTAAATTGACTATTTAATTGGCTAATCCTATTTAATGGTTAAATCCTTTAATATGCTATTAAAAATTAGCACCATTATGAACATATAATTATAATTCTTAAATTTTAATAAATATAAATATAAAATGTTGTTTTTTTTTATAAAATGTGACCTTTCCTTTAGTTTGCCATTTAATATTACTTTCCAGAATTTGATCCTTTTTTTAAATTTATTATTATTATAGGGGCTTTTAATCCTTTGGATTATATCAGCCCCATTGTTTCCTTATATAGTTTAACCTATAGAATTTGATCCTTGTAAATGACATTATGAGTTGACGCAATAATATAGAGTATGTTTTTTTTCATAATCAACGAGTTAGATTACTAAGATTTTTTTTTTAAATTTAGATTTAAAAAAAAATCTTATGCTTAGGCATACAGTTTTGGTTTTTATCGGGAATATCCCCGAGACTCTTTTGGACATTTTTCGCTATTCGCTTTACTTTTAAAGTCCATATCTGATTGAAAAATTTATTGTATACTACCACTACTATGAGACTTACAATTAATTTTAAAAAACATAAATTAATGAATAAACTTTTTTTCTTATGCGGCATAAATACCTCAAATAAAATATCATATTACTCCATTTTTTGTACTATTTATAAATAAATATTATTAAAATTTAATATTTAATAAAGAGCTATTCAATGATATCGCTCATCCAACAGAATAATGACGTAATTGCAAAAAATTTAAAATTTTATTTTGTGTTTAATTTGGATGATTTGTTTTTTAATATGGATTTTATTCGAGAATGCTCAAATTATTAATAATAATCTATAAATAAATTATGAAAAATCATGATAATTGATATGATTTACAAAATGGGTATAATCCAATTTTAAACTGAGACGTTTCTTCTGATAAATTGCAAAAATGTAATTACGTCATTGTTCTATTGGGTGAGCGATATGCTAATATTTCAAATTTTTTATTGCCACATTTAGGCAATGCTCTATAATGGGTCCCCTGGGTGTTTAGTATTTTGGGACAGTCCGTATTTGTATGGGAGCTTGAAATTGTCCTTTGGGTCATCAAATAAAAAAGCGTTAAGTTAGTGACGATATATCTGCAATATGTGCTAGTTTATTCTTAATTTTAGTTAACATTGTTACAAGTAATCGGTCTATTCTAGTTTAGATGTAAACAAATATAAGTTACTACTGACAACCAAAAAACAAAAAAGAAGTTGATTCACCCAAATACAAAATGACCTTCAAATCGGACAAGTACTGAACCGCATGAGTCAACATGCCGCAGCAGATAGCAACAGCGATGCTCGTAATAATTGGTCTTACTTTTGGCGTGGTGCCATCGATCGAGGGTCGCACTTTACGCTAACAGCCGACACTTCCGTGAAAATTAGCAGCGTTGACGGCGAGTTCCGATCGGGGTTGCCAAATAACAAAAATGATATAATTTTTACCCGACTGTGATACAGTGTAAAACTAATACGGCGGGTAGGAAGTCAACCTCAGTCCGATACGTACAACATTGTTATTCCCAAGTTATGAGTATTTGCTCTGTTGTATTATTATATTAAGAATATTTTTTTATTTTGTTAACTTATTAAATAATTTTACAACATTTAAGAACAAATAGTTGTGTATGTTAATTACTTGTGTGAACTTGTAATTAATTATACTTATTTTGTTGAATAAATTCTATTCTATTCTAAAAAAAAAATTGATCCATTTTTTGACCTCGGCTTGATCGGATTGGGCCGAACGGATAGTCATCGCACCATAGACATTCTACAGCCACTTCTGAAATAACAGCCCCTTTGACTTCGGTCAGGATCATCTGTGGCGATCACACATCCTCGACAGATGGCGCAACAATTGAATGTCTTCTTCTTCTTCTTCTTTTTTCATAGTGGCAATCGGCTGCAAATTCGCGCCATTTCTGCCAGTGTCGAGTGTATATATTTTATAAGTTATATAATATTTTTCAAGTGAACAATAAAATATCGGTGTATCACATTTTAAGTCAATCCGAAGAATACACTTTGATCACGCAAAATACCTTGAAAAAATATAGTCACTTTGCTATGTTAATTACAGTTCTATTCCAATGTTTTAATATTGTTCACGATTATTGACGATTAATACACAAAACAACACCAAATTTATATATTAAACATCACAATAAACTAATATAAAACATTAAAATAAAACTTCAAGTGATGCTTCACTCAGGTTGGCGCCAAAAGATCACAATTGAATGTCAATTATCATAGAAAGTTGAAGCAGGGTAAATTAATAGCGCGTAACCTGGTAACTGTATCTGGTTTGACCGAAAATTTTTCCCATTTCCTATATTGCCATAGTACAATAAAACCACAATATACTACTGTTTGAGGGTAGATGTCACTCACAGAAGTATTTCAAAAGAGTTGGGGGAGGCTACAGCTTGTCACACCCTACGACTCATACATACCTTTTTAGTACGTCCACATTTGTACAACTTTTCATGCATTTTTGTCTATTGTAAGTACTACAAAGCTAACCTACTCAACCATTTTGAAAGATGCCGTTCCTATGGTTTAGTATTGTAGAGTCCATCATCATCCCGTTGAAGTCCACTGATGGACATGAGTCTCCTCCTTAAAAATGGAGTGGTTTGCTGTAATCTCTACGCCTGGCAGGCGCCGTGGAGATTGCAGTAGGTTTTAACTGCTACTATATACTGCTATAATGCTAGTCAAAGTCAAACATTTTTTTATTCATGTAAACCCAACAGGTACTTATGAATAGTCAAGAATCTATCACCCGCTCGGAAAGTTGTTTCAGAGGAGAAAAACGGGCCAGAAACTCCACTGTTACTCTTTTCAATGTCATTACAATAGAATTAAATGCTATTACAATAAAAAGGTCTACAATGCATTATTAGGGAGAAAGGAGGACAGCTGATGTCAATGTCACAGTGGTCCCAATGATAATACTAAGTAAAACACAGTGTGGAATCAAGCAGACCGGTCCCCACAAGCAGCACCTGTTCACAAGTACGACGCATGCAGCAGCTACTGTCCATTACCCTGGTACATCCGTTAGCTGGTACTCAGAGCATCCGCGGGTGATATGGAGTGTTGCTGCTATTATCCCGGTGCCACCCACACAGCAGATGTAGAGTGTGTGGCTATAAAATTGGTTCAGATGACCGACTGTCGACTAACGTTATCCCCAGAAATGGCCACAATTTCTATTACGGCTAGTATCCCAGAGAAACTAGGCAATTACATACTTGTATTTACATACCTAATTTCACATGCCTTCCGAAAAACGAATATGCTATAGAAATATTAAACGCCTCATGATCCATTTTATAAAGACATGGTGGCGTTCGTAATCAATGGAGTCATTTATCAACTTGACATTGGCACATCCAACGTTATTGCCTTTTTGATCGGATACGATAAAAAAACAACATCAATATTTCAATCCAACCCACAATGAAGCTCAATTTTATTCATATACTAGCTGTGCCGCGACTCCGTCCGCGTGGGCATTCGGTAAGAGCGAAATTATACATATTATTTTCTCCGATTTTAATAAAAATGAATGATTAATGATAGATAGATGAAACAAACACCAAATGTTAGAGGAAATTTGCCATAATGCAACAGTAAAAACAGCATTCAAATCAGTTTAGCCGTTTCTGAGATTAGCGTGCACAAATGCACAGACAAACAGAAAAACAGAGACAAAATTTCTAAAAACTATATTTTTGGCTACGGTAACATAGGTACAATCTGTATGGTTGGTTTTTATTTTTGAAAAAATATTCATTGTACAGACACGGCTCGGTTACGATTTTATCATATGTATAGATTTATGTAATCTGTTGACCTTTGCGCGTCCGCTACGTCCGGCGTGCCAGGGTTGGCAAGAAAATGAATTACCATTAATGCTTATTATAAATTCGTTTGTCTGTCTGTATTAGTATTGCTTATGTCAGACCGAGAGGAGACTCAGCCAGTCTTGGTCTTACACCAGTAAATCAAGTTAAAAGGGTGAATGAAAACATGAACCTCCGACTAAGATAAGACCCGAGAATTCGATGTGTACACCAACGTAAAGCCCGTCGAGTCTCCCGTGGACCCCTGGGGTCCACATGGACCACTTTGGGAACTAAGGGTCTAAATGGATACAGGAGTTTTTTTTTTAAACTCCCCAGGAACGAAGATCAGCTTCAAAGCCCGTCGAAGTCGTGCTAGCGTGATCACACGGCTTTAGCAAAATGCGCGAGAGATTATTACCCGGTGGGTTTCGTGCGAGCCCTAGATAACCTCTCTGAGGAATGCGATAAGCGTTTTCCCTGGATAAAAAAAAGTAAAAAGACTGTTTTGCTGTTGTGTGAGAAGAAAAAAACATACAACTTTGTTTACAAAAATATTGTGTAAAACATAGTATACATTTGTTTTCATTTCTTTTTCTTTTAATATTTCTCCTTCTCTAAATGGAATATATTGTTAATGTAGCTCTAAATTGGATGAGGATGCAATAATATTATCCATGCAATACACTTAGTTTTACTATAAATATTGTTACAAAGAAAGATCTTTTTTTCTGTTGTGTAAATGTAGGTGGTAGTTGTCACTATTAACATAATATAGATATAGATGCAACATCTAGTTCAAAACTCACGACGTTTATAGATATTTCTATGATTGAATAGTTTAATTTAAAAACTACTGCTTAAAACATAGTGCTTAAAATCGCATACAATGTTAAATAGTAAATAAAACAGCATACCTTTGGAGTTTCGTCTATTGTCGGTAATCTTCAAAAAAACTGAGAACAAACAAGTGCATATGGTGGATTCATGCACTTCTTTGATGGGGACGTTTTTCGCCCGGCAATCGTGTGTCTATAGATATATGGTCTAAGGTTGTCACACACCCTTGCGGAGTATGCAGGATTCATCACGAAGTGTTCTTTCTTCGCTGAGCACATTTTCAAATCGGTCTCATCATCATCAACCCCTTTAGTGTCACTGTACCTGTACTGTCTATAGAGTGTAGATCTAAGGCTTGACATAAATAGTCATACTCGTATCATTCCATATAACTAGGCTACATAATCTCTGGAACTTAACAAGGGTCAAATCACAAGTTCCGTTCATGGAGATTGCTGTAGATATTGGTTTATAGTTTAAATATGCCTCAGATGCACATATCCATCCCCAGTACATATTCATCCCCGTTACAGGGGCACGGACCTCCCCCGGTCAGGAGGGGGATTAGACCGTAATACACCACGCTGGCCTGTACAGGTTTTGTAGACTTCACACACTCATACTTCAATATACATCGACCAATCCCTTATTACCTTAAACTTATTGGAGGAAATGAACTCAAAAGGAAAGAGAAACACAAACATCCAAGATGCGACCAGAATAATCCTTCTTCATCGTAGCACTGTTCCGACCAAGCTAGAGTCTGCTGATGCAGGGAATGGTTCCGATGATTGCTCTCTGACATCATCGTCCCGTAAGCCCCTATAGTCCATGCTACCTCACCTAGTCTATATTCGCCCCCACTATAGTACTATTCCTATAGGAGGCACGGACCTCCCCTAATCAGGAAGAGGATCAAGCCCTAGTCTACTACTCTGGGCTAGTACGTATTGGTAGTTACCCATACCCATACCCATACTTCATATACCCATGCGGGCATGCAGATTTTCTCACGAAGTTTTTCTTCTCCGTTAAGTAAATTGGTGTCTACAATGTAGGCCGCATATGAATCAAAAATAACTTAGTGGTGCGGGACCGGGATCGAACCTACGACCTTTCAATCGCAAGCTATGTCTGGCTCCACTACACCACCAGTGCACACAGCACAGTTTATTGTTCTGTAGTCTACGGTAGACAAAGAAAAAATTACATACATACCAATAATTATACAAAGTCATTATCCAGACCTTTTTATTTTGTATGGATTTCATGATCTTTTTACCGACCCAAATAATTTTAACTCGTCATCTCTGGTAATAAAAAAACTGGGTATTATTTAAAAAAACTGCAGAATAATTTTTCTAGACATCCCACTGTGTATAATATTATATTTCTCTAACATTAACCGTCAGTAAGAAAATCAATTCCTGTGAGATCATTACTCCGAGATCAAATCTTTTGCTGAAATTCGCTTCTTAGCGACATCTACCGTATATTTGTGACAAGTTTTTGTCAATTTTTACCTAAACTTCGTAACCTGTGGTAAAGATATTCCCTGTGTATTTTGCACCTATGGTATTTTGTAGGCTGTGGTTGTTTTTTATAATATTTTATGGCCTGGTATCTGAGACCTTTAAGCCAAATCATCATTTTAATACATATTTTCGTCAGTTTAACAATAAAATATCGGTGTGTCACATTTTATTCTTCTTGGGAGTTTTGAAGTCAACCTGATGAATACTAGTTTGACTGAGCATGAGTTTCCGCAGATAAATTGTCTTGAAAATATACGATTACTGCTATGTTAGTTACAGTTTTATTTCAATGTTATTGTTATTTATTATATGTTATATTGTTATTTGTTATTGTTTTTTGTATTATTGGCTGATAATTTTATAAAGGTGTATTATAAATCTCAACCAAATATAATGGGTCAGATTGATAGCGGATTATTGAAACAATTAAATTATGTGGACGTCAGCAATTGGCTCTGAGAGGTTCGTGCGATTCAGGTCCAATAAACATCAATGATCCTGAGCCAGAAACAGATGATGGAAACTTTCGTGCTATCTTACGGATGAGAAGCAGATGTGGAGACTCAAATCTAATAAAGTACACGGAAAGTATGAACGCTATCTACCCAAGGTCCACCATACAAAATGGACTTAATGTAATATGTGATGAAATAGTTCAGAAAAAAATTATGCAAGCATTGAATTCTGCGAATTTTTTTTTTCAAACCTTGTTGACAAAACTACTGATGTTTCATGATAAGAACAGATGTCCATTTGTGTGAGATATGCCGAGCCAAAAGATAATAGGTTTATCTTGCGTGAAAATTTTTTAACTTTTGTAACAGTTGAGAATACAAAAGGAAAGTATTTAGCTAATGCAATTTTATCTGAATTAAAATCTTTGGGAGTCGATTGCGAATATTTAATCGCACAAGGATATGAAGGGGCTTCTTCGATGAAAGGAAGTTTTAAAGGTCTCCAGGCAGTAATTCGTGAGTCACATTCAAAAGCCATACGTTTATTGAGGCTTACATTCATTGAATTTAGCTCGAGTCATTTTTGTCAGGTTCAGCATATTCGAAATACTATTGGAATTATAAAATCGGTTAG
Organism: Thaumetopoea pityocampa; assembly: GCA_017165845.1. NCBI lineage: Eukaryota > Metazoa > Arthropoda > Insecta > Lepidoptera > Notodontidae > Thaumetopoea > Thaumetopoea pityocampa. The sequence goes on from WUAW01020880.1 coordinate 12,839, forward strand.
AAATTTTATCAGGTCTTCGGCAAAACGAACCAAGTGCTTAAAAGAGAATATAGAAAAAAGCTTCCCCGAAACACAATGGCTAAACCTTACGGCAATGTGCGAGACCCGTTAGGTTGAAAATCATGATGGGTTGAGATTCAAGGAAATCTATAAAGCTATTGTTGATACACTAGACGACTTAAGCACTGACATGGATTCTGAAACATCGTCAAAGGCTAATTCTTTTCAAGGTCAGTCATTTCAAGTGATTTTGTTATAAGCTTATGTTGGTTAGGAATGTTGTTCCCATATACACTGACACTATTCAAAATACTTCAATGTGCGATTTGGTAGTAGCTTTACAACATGTCGAGTTAACTTAACAAAACGAGTAATTTGAATAAATGGCACAGTTTTGGCAGTAACCCGAGTGAAGCATTACTTAAAGTTTTTATTTTTAATTTTTTAAATTAGTTTACTGTGATGTTTAATATATACATTTGGTGTTTTTTTGTATATTAATCGTTAATAATCGTGAACAATATTGAAACATTAAAATAAAACTGTGACTAACATAGCAAAGTGACCGTAGTTTTTATATAAGGCTATTTATTAGGCAGTATAGACTATAAGGCAGTATAGTCCTGTGGAAATTTTATCTGGACAAAGTGGTATTCGTCGAATTAACTTCAAAACTCCCAAGAAGCAATAAAATATAACACACCAATATTTTATTGCTAACTAAAAAATATACATTCGACACTGGCTGAATGCCGCAATTCGCAGCCGATTGCCACTATGAAAAATGGAAGATGAAGAATACAGATTCAGAATTTTTCTGTATTTACTGTCGGCAGCATTGAACATTAACATGACCGTGGGTGAAATCCTAGTCTGTGATTAACATTACATCATCACGCATCGCTATTCGTGATTCGCTGTGAATGAAATTGAGTCCACAGACAACAAAGAATCTACGTAGAAGGTCCTTTTTCAAGCGTACGCCATTGCTGGCGTATGATAGTTTATTTTATTAACGGAAAAATCTAAAACCATCCAAAATGGTAAGTGTTTAATATTTTAATTGTGTACAGAAACTCAATCTAGCGTATCTGTGCTATTAATTCGCGTAATTATTTTATAGTTGTAGGAATTATTTATAAAGTTATAGCAGTTTTCACGAAGGCCGTCTTTTCTGTCGGTGACGTTTTCAGTGAAGTGGTGTTCTTTTGTGCCCTTAAAAATTTTGCTGAATGTTGGAATTAAATGTTCAAGAATCTAAATAAAAATCTGTAACTGTCTCGAATAATTATAAAAATGAAACGTGCGTATGACAAGTGCTGGCACCATCTGTGTTGTTGTGAATAATGTTGACGTTCGTTTTTCTGGTTTGCGCAGGTGAATTTTACGGTAGACGAGATCAGAACGATGATGGACAAGAAGCGGAACATTCGCAACATGTCTGTTATTGCCCACGTCGACCACGGGAAGTCGACCCTCACGGACTCGCTGGTGTCAAAAGCTGGTATCATCGCCGGCGCTCGAGCCGGTGAAACTAGGTTCACAGACACGAGAAAAGACGAGCAAGATAGATGCATTACTATCAAGTCTACGTGAGTAATTTCACCACGTTGTAATAACCAATTTGTGTACTTACTGCCCTTGAACTTGTATCCACCTTACAGGTACCTTTGTTTGATTGTATTCTACAGTAATTCAGATATTGAAGATGATATCATATCTTATGTAAAAAGAAATATCTAATTATTTTATTTTATTCTACAAAAACTTATCTACACAATCTATTAATCATATGTATTCATTATTAATGATTCAGTATTAATATATTCACCATTATGCATAGTAAATAAGCTGTTAGTCAAAGAACATAGATGTTGATGAAGGATGGATGTTGACAGGAAAATGACTTGCTGTGTGGCACTGCCATAATCATTACTCCATCATTTCCCATGGCTTCTGTGATTATGTGTGGTCCTGTGACTTGACCAACATCTACTGTGATCTACAAGATGCTTCTCAAGCACACAGATTACAGCTAATCCATTACCTTGGAGTCACATGTTCAGTAAAGAATTACCATGTAAAGGTTGCATATGGTATAAATACCATGTGCTAAGATTATGGTTGCATATGGTATAGAAAACCAAAGGAAATGTGATTAATTTTATAACTAGACATATCTAAAATTTACAAATATTATATATTATAAGAATGAAACAGATTTTATCTTAAAGTTATTACTAACTCATATATGATATTATTTGTACATATGCTACAATATGTAATAATATTAAAGGTATACATTATTAGATTATCTGTGATTATTGTGCTTTCCAAAATATCACAAACTCATATTCATTAATAATACATGCTAAATATTAATTTAATAGTTTCAATATAAAGGTATCCACCATGGTTTTATTTGGGACTAATAATTCCTACAGTAAATTATCTATCTGAAGGACATACTGAGATTAAAGCCTAGTTCGGACAGCTAGTATTTTAGTCAAGTAGCGAGTATTTTAGTAACCAAAATACTCGCTACTACCCAAATATCGTTCGCACTTGGTATGAGTACAGTTCACATGTGAGTGGTGTTTTGCAAGATGCACAGCTTCCAAACGCAATAAAGAAATAGTCTGATTAAGCTTATTGTAATAGTTATATTAGAAGAGGTGGATGAGGAAATTTGTGTGATAAATAAACGAAAATAGATCAACAGAAGAGATGTACTAGGCTAGCTAGAAATTTTCGAATTCCTTTATTTTTTTTTAATTCCTATGAGTAGATCGATATAAAAAGATTTTGATCGCCTTAGGTAGTACAACTTCTAGTATCAATAGTAATAGGAGTTTAGTGTATAATGAATAGATAGCATCTAGGGATACAGTTGTAATAAAGGTATGCACTAATCAAATGTTTTTAAATTTAAGTTCCTTTTCATTAAGTCTGGCTGTATTCATTGTATTTTTCAAATCTGAGAATAAAGATTACATCATTTGTTTAATATGGGGGCTTAATATTCCACAAGCACTCATATTCTATATATTTAGAAACAAGTTTTAAAGTTGTTTCATCGCTCCAGCGAAATGACATTTTTGCGGCAACTAATGAACTCAACTAAAACGACAGGTTCAGACTTGTTTAGCCAGGTTCAGACTTGTTTAACCAGGTTCAGACTTGTTTAGCGGTCAACCAGTGAGGAGTGATACATGGTGGGGGGCGCTACTCACCCAATAAAAATATAATAAAATGGATCGATTCGACTAAATTATTTTCTAATCTAGTCAACTAAATTTTTGGTGTTCAGACACGTTTAGTTACTAAAATACTCGCTACTCAACTAAAATACTAGCATAGTCCGAAGTAGGGTTAATATTCATTAAATATAATTATAAATAAAAGTAAAACACTATGAAATGATTTCATAAGTTTAATAAGCACATTAGAAAAGGAAACAATATTTCTTTTTGGATTGCTTCATGTCTAGTGGTGCTAGAAAGACTTGTGATCAAAAAGTTGTAGGTTAGGTTATTCCATACCGTTAGGCTATTTCAAACTCATTTATAGTCTGTCTACATTGTAGACATCAATGTACTCAATGGAGAAAGAAAACTACACAAGGAAACCTATATGTCTGCATGGGTGTGTGAAATATACCAACTTGTATTAGGCCAGCATGATAAATTATGGCATAATCCCTCTTCTAATAATGGGAGGTCTGAGCTCCTATAGTGAGGATGAATATGGGCTGCTAAGGATGATAAATGTGTACCATGTTTTGAGATTTTAGTTTGTATCCCCTAACGCAGGTACATTTATTCCTCAGGTATACTATTGATAAAGGGATAAAATAATACGACATTACTAATTGATATGGTATTATAAACTTACTACTAGGATTAGACTTTTATAATATAAGGTATATTTATAAATTTAAATGATGATTGTTCTTTACCATTAAAAACTGAAATTCTCTTGAAGATCTTCAGAACGGCCATCTGATACACCAATTAAAATTTACCATGATGGATCCCAATAAAACAATTTTTAAAATATTGTATTATTTTCCAGTGCCATTTCTATGTACTTCGAGCTCGAAGAAAAGGACTTGGTTTTCATCACAAACCCTGATCAGCGTGAGAAGACTGAGAAAGGTTTCTTGATTAACTTGATTGACTCTCCTGGACACGTTGACTTTTCATCTGAAGTGACGGCTGCTCTACGTGTAACCGATGGTGCCCTTGTTGTTGTTGACTGTGTCTCTGGTAAGTGTGATCAAACTCTGTGATGTTTGAAGATGGACATCATATGATCTTTACCATTAGCTTGTTGAAGTCTGTCTCCTGATGTAGTCTTACTCAGAGTAGTATTTATATTTACAGAATTAATCTAATTTTTCGTAATAAAAAATTTAAGGTATAGAATAGGCCACATTAGCTTTTTATTGTGATGTCCTTGGAGCTACAATTAAGCCTGCTACTATATAGTAGAGGCAAGTGCACCCTCTTAGAAGTAAATTTAAAAAAAAAACAGTATTTAATGCATTTCTATTTGTTAAACCACTATAAATTCCATTTCTAGTCCCAATAAAATATTACTGATTAATGATTAAATTGTAATGAAAGTTTCATGATATGTGATAAGATTAGATATTAGTGTGAAATTACTACAACACATAAGTTATATTTTACAGATATCTATTTCAATAATGACTACTTTCATTAAAAAGTACAACCCAAGTTTTAATCATAACTGATTTGTGGACATTTGAATATTTCAAGTATTTAAATATACTCTACATATATAACTCGACAAAAGACTATAGTTTGACTTACATTATTTAAGATCACATTGTCTAATGACTGGAGGCACATTGTTATCATATTTTCTGAATATACTATATGTCTATTGGGCAACATATTGTGGCAGTAGCCTTCAAAGAGAAAAGGAATGGGAAACTGGGAAAAGATATTTTTCTCGACCTAGACTAATCCTGACTGAATCAGGATTTACTGCTTTTTTCATCAGACTACTAGAGTACTGTTTCTTTGCTACTTTAGGGCAGGTCAAGATGACCAACTGCCATCTGATGTCTTATCCCTGTAAGCCCCCACAATTACTGCTAATGATCCTATCTTTGAGATACCATTCAGTTTTACATGTATATATATGCAAATAATTTTTCAGTTCTTATTGTTTAGACCCTTAGTTCCCAAAGTGGTCCAAGTGGACCCCAGGGGTCCACGGGAGACTCGACGGGGTCTACGTTGGCGTACGCAAATTTCCATAGTTAGATCTAATCTTCACATTTTTTGTCGAGTTTCGGGAATATGGTAGAAATGTAGCTGCAGGGGCTCCACCGGAACCAGCTAAATTTTGTAAGTGGTTTATGAGAAAAAATGTCTGGGAACCTCTGATTTAGACATAAATATATTCATTGTCAAGCTATGAGCTCTTATACAAGGTGTCCCAAAAGTTTTTTCAAAATAAAAACTCAGTATTTAAATAACGTATTAGTTTAATGAAAAAAAAAGTCATTTTAAATTAAGTACAGTTCCTGGTAATTTAATTCTTGAAAATTATGTCATCTAAATGTGCTCCCTTATGTTGCTAACACACTTCTAAACGGCAAACAAATATCGCAAAATCGAGGACCTTGCACCAAAAGGGTGGCAGATCCAAATTTTAGCCGTTACTCTTAACTTTAAAAAATCATAATTATTCTAAAATTTTTTTACCTTAAAATCTTTAGTAAAATATGTAAATACAACATTTATAATATATGCAGTATTCATGTAACTGTCAGACATAAGTGTAACGATTAATTTTTAGACACGTTTTATTTGAATACCCGAAAGTTTTGAAATTTGGACTTTGCTGCAAGGACCTCAATTGCTCGGCCACGTGTTCTCCGTGATCGCTGCCATTTCTTCTTGGATATTTTATCTTAATTTGTATTTTGTCTTAATTGGGCCAGAAAGATAGGATTGTTGCCATGTACATTCGATTTGAGATAACTCCACAAGAGAATCCATTGGTGTCAATCAGGACTACTTGGAAGCCAATTTATCTCACCTCGTCTGGTATCTTTCAGAAAAATCTGGTATCTTCTGGCTTTCCAGAACAAAGTTCACAAAAAACGGTATATACACGTTAGACGTGTGAGATGTTGCTCTATCCTGCTGGAACCACGTGTTTTGATTAAAGCCAACAAAACCTAAAGCTGGAGTTAAAAATTTGTCAATCATATTCACATATAGCTCTGCACTAACATTTACTATACGACCTCTGATCAATAAAAAAAGTACAAGCCAATTAATCCTCGCGCCGACATCGAGGCTCCAACAATGAGTTTTGGTGAATGATTTAGTCTTTCATGTTTATGTCTTGAATTCATTGGACTCCAATAACGGCAATTTTGCCTGTTAATATGGCCATTAAAGTGGAAATGTGCCTCATCCGAGAACAAAATGTTAAAGGACGAAAATCGATCAAACATTTTAGAGCGAAATTAAGTCTCTCGACGACATCACAGATGGCGTTGAATTCTTGAACCAACTGTATTGTGTAGGGATGGAGATACAAGTCTAGCATAATGATGCGATGTGGGTCACTTTTAGCAGCATTTAATACACTAGCCCTTTTGTGAATAAAGAGCATTTAATTCGCTCAAACTGACTGACATACGCTCTCCACATTTTCTTCACTTGTCGATGTTCTTGATCGCCCGTCTGTGGTTTGTTCACCATCGATTCAGTCTCATCAAATGTTTGTACCCAAGTTTTAATAAGTTGAGTATTCGTTGCTTCATTTTCGTGACGCAATTGATAAAAATGTCACGCTGTAACTGCTAAATTGTTGTTCTACTTGTGTGAAACACTCCATAGTAACTTAATTCAAAAAAGGCGACTAGCGATCAGTGAAACTGCCGCGCCCTTCACGTCGCTTGCGTCTGCACAGTGGGTAAACCAAATTAAAAAAGACTTGGGACATCCAGTAGATTACCTTTTTAATTATTATCTATATTTTTCACCTTTTAACAGGTGTGTGTGTACAAACCGAGACTGTACTACGTCAAGCCATCGCCGAGCGTATCAAGCCTATCCTCTTCATGAACAAGATGGACCGCGCGCTGCTGGAGCTGCAACTCGAGGCTGAAGAATTATACCAGACCTTCCAGCGTATTGTGGAGAATGTCAACGTTATCATCGCCACATACAACGATGATGGTGGCCCCATGGGTGAGTTACGAGTTGTAGATTTAATAGATAGTGATGACTTGGCATGTATGATGTTTAGCCAAATATTGAATGATCAGTTATCAGAAAGTGAGCTTTTGAAAACATTTAAAATATCTTGTGTCACAACATCATAACGTGAAACTACTCTTATGATGATGGGAAAGAAAAGTTGTGGTCATTGGAATAAATGGTTATGTGACATCTAAGACTGGACTAGGATTATATATTCCATTCAACTGTTTAATATATATTCTGCTGTGTAAGAGTGCAACCCAATCGAAATTTGGAGGTAATGAAATATTAAAACTTATTTGCTACCTGATAGAGGTCTAAATAACTTTTAACACGTTGACGCCGGCGCCGATATTCAGAATTATCTCCGAGAGGCGGCGCCCGAATTCACGGTTTGCTCCGTGGGGCGGCGCCGTGTCATTACGCTGTTCAATACGATTTAATTCGCGGTAATACCCACTAGGTGACGACGTTTATAGATCTCAACGAGCTAAAATTGAATCTGAAATCAGTTTTTGTCCATCACCCTCAGTTTTTGAGGAAATCAATTTTGAAAAAAAATCGCAATTTTTCAAGTTTGACCTTAATTTATAATAAAACTACAAAAACTATACGATTCCTGTTGGATTCAGTGAATTCCGTGGACTTCAACTAATACATTGATATACTATAGTTTTCCAATATCAATTTGCATATATGTACTTGTAAATGTTAAGTAACGCGCGTGACCCACCGATTATGCACGCCGCCCTCAACGTGTTAATCGCTAAAAAATTAAAAAATCAACTTTATGATTAAGCTTGAATTTATAAGTTATATCTGAGAACATAAAAAAACACAATCTGTGTTAGTTATACATGTATCAAATGCAAAACTAATATATACAAATACAAAAATAATTTTAAATATTATAGTAAGAAATTGATTTTTCGTATAATAATGGTCACTGCAATCCTTGGCATGATTCAGTTATATTTTTCCTGCATAAAATGGTAGTATAATTATGTCTTCAACTAGGCAATAAAATCACATATCAAGTATATGTGATCTTATATATTCTTGGTGTATTATAAGTATATATATTCTTGGTGTGTGAAAACTAGACACATTAAAAACATTTTCACGTAGGCTTTTCTTCCGGTCCATTCATCATTCTAACTTTATTATTTTTTAAACTTAATCTTTTAACAGAAAAATAAACTTAGTTTTCGTAAGCTATTAACTTACACACACGTCCACGTGTACATCTCCACGTCGACACGTTTTTCAGTGGACGTGTGTCTTATCGTGACGCTTACTCATTGTAGACACGCGGCTACATATCTGAATCAATTTGGCTTGATATGAGGCAAGGTCAAATGCTTTCATTCGACTTTGTTTCTTTGTTTAGTTTTGTTTGATTTCAATGTCACAAAAAATATTTTTAAATTAAATTCAGTTTTTGTGATTTCAACTATATATATGAGTGTATGCGATTCATAACTATTAACTTGAGGATATCCACTGCTGGATATATGTATGACTTCTCGTTATAATTCGCCACAAATTTTGTATGTTAACTTGCGACTGGTTATCACTCATGGTCGGATTGCTTCCCACTCTGTTACTAGTCCATGCTGACCCTCAGAACCATTCCCCACAGTTTACTGCTGTCTAGAAATGCTAATCCCATGAGTTATATATAATACACTAGCTTTTGCCCACGGCTCCGCCTGCGTGAATGTCGGTTTTCCGCTACATGAGCCGAATAACCACTTACTTGACCCTTAGTACCTTAACGGCAACTACTGAAACAGGGATAAAGCTGTATCTTCAATTCTACTGGATCGATTTTGATGAAACATGCCGCAGTATTTATGTCGGAATAGTACCTTTAAGACTGTAGCCTTTTAACCAAAATCTACCATGTGGTTTTTGCATAAAGCCCGGATAAACAAACAAACATCGACGGATTCGGTTTCAGAAGCCCTTAATTAGTCGATCTGAGTAGTTTGTTATTAAATATCTTTGATTTTTTTAAATTTAACATTCCACAATTTTATTATAGTATACATTATTTAATACATTTTCATAAATTAGGTTCGTTCCTGTGTAATCCCTGTAACATCATACTAATCATAATATTTCAACTATATATCATAATATTTGTTCATAATACAAATATAAAAGCAAAGAACGAGTCAAGGTGATGACGAATGACAGTTCGCACTCCTCCACGCACTTCAACACAATCCGTACTGAGACAACCACGCATCAAATCGCATTATTAATTTATCAAGAGCAAATCAAGACAAGGCAGTAAGAAAATTAGCAGCGCCACATCATTGCATTGCATATACATTATTAATACACTAAAACTAGTGTTGGTCTATAATTTACATACTGTGTTTAATCTGTATTAATTGAATCGTTGGTATAGTCATCAAGCACTTTAGAGGAACGAAAAACGGAATCTACAAATAGTATGCATTACTGAAACAGTAATGTTTACACACAACCGTACCCAGGAACCGTCCCATTGATACCGGATAGAGTATTCAGTGCTATGATCCGGTGGCAGACAAGGACGGAAATTGAGTTCTCAACTTTGATTTGTGAAATGTTAATCGTTAACTTTTACCGCTACCGGTTGAGATACATTATTATTTGTAGAAATTTTTATGCCATATTATATAGCATCCATCAGCTGTAGCTTAACCGTTTTAGTGCCAGGGGTTTTTAAAAATCCATGTCGAATTGTGCCATGAAGCGCGATAGCGTTTCCTTCATTTATCTGCGAATAATGCCGATCGACGCGGTCGCGCTGCACCTGCATGCCTGAATAGGTTTCACACACCTATGCCTATGCTATGCCTGAATAGGTGTGTGAAATCTTCTAACTTGCACCAGATCAACATGGTAGAATATGGTCTAATCACCCTTCCGATGAAGAGAGACCCGTGCCCCCGTAGTGGGGACGAATACGGACTGGGGATGATTTCGAAAATACAGTTACGTGCCCAGGATTTGAACTCGATACGTAAGAGTTGAGAACGCATAGTTATATCACTAGGCTATCCATTGCATAGGTGATTACAATGATCTAAATATGCAAAAAAAAAAAAATCAAAATATGATTTCTCAAACCAGGTGAGGTTCGCGTCGATCCCAGCAAGGGATCTGTCGGCTTCGGTTCCGGTCTCCACGGCTGGGCTTTCACTCTCAAGCAGTTCGCAGAGATGTACGCCGACAAGTTTAAGATTGATCTTGTGAAACTCATGAACAGGTAATTAGGTTTGACTACTTACTTTTTACGGATTGTGTTTTTTTCTTCATACTAATATTATCCCAGCTGCCAAGTTAACGCCCCAAGTCAGGCTATTCTCGTAACTTCAGAAGGCCAGGTTTTTTGACTGATGTCCTTCCGTAGCTCACACAATCTCTGGGAAGACTATCTATCTCATTCAGACACCAGCTACGGTCCACTAGTTAATGTGCCTTCTGAAATGTGAAGCATTAGGCAGAATACTTTCAGTTTGCAACAAGATATTTTCTTTCTGCTTGCCCTATTTATATTGGGTAAGTAAAGTATCCAGTGCTATACTCCAATAGCAGACAGATATTGGTGCTAATTCTATTGTAACAGAACTTAACTAAATTTAGTCTCCCTACCTTTTTCTAATGTTTAATACCAAAACAAGATGGCAAACATTTATAGCGAGTACCAATCTACATTTCCTTTAAACGGTTCAAAAAAATTTGTTTTTGTGTATCTTTGGAGTGCGAGTCGGCACGCTCACACCTTTTCCCTGACTCTCAAGCGGGGTTCGAACCCCGATCTCCCGCGTGACAGGCGGAAATATTGATAGTATACTACCAAAGAAATAGGGTAGGCAGAGGCCACTTCTTTCCACTACGAGCGAAGTTTCTATCTGTATCCTACTTTGGGATAACGTGGATAACGCCCCCGTGGGAAACGAGACGTATCGGGTGGCGAACCACGACACCGTAATTCTTTAGGTTCAAAAGCGTTAGTTCTTCACTGCGTTCCCACGAAAAGGTAGGAAAGGTTGAGATAGGAAAGATATATTGAGCAAGGAATTCGGGAAAAGGACTATAGGATATAGGATACTACTATCTCGGAAGGAGTAGGAAAAGATAACAGTAGCTCAGGAGGCCAGGGTCGCTTACCCGCTTATACTTAAGTCTATTTGCCAGACAAGCTAAAAGACGAAGTACTCCCTGACCTCTTTCATATTATAAAAGTTAAAAAAGAATAGAAAAGTCATTAATGCTCTGCTGGCTTTGATTCTGGTCCTCCAGATCAGAAATCCAAGTATATATCCACTAAGCCCTCATGTTCACCGAATAAACAGTATTCCTTACCATCGTGTTTGAACAAAGAATTTTTCCATCAGACTCTGGGGAGAGAATTTCTTCAATGCCAAAACTAAGAAATGGGCCAAACAGAAGGACAATGACAACAAGCGTTCATTCTGCATGTACGTGCTGGACCCCATCTATAAAGTGTTTGACGCCATCATGAACTTCAAGAAAGAAGAGATTGATGGTATTCTCAAGAAGATCGGAGTCACCCTCAAGCACGAGGACTCCGACAAGGATGGCAAAGCTCTACTCAAGGTATGTCTGAATCAAGTATTCATAGATAGATAACTCTTTATTGACACACCAAAAACAATTCATTACAGAAGAACAAATACGAAAAGTGTTACAATGGGCGGCTTTATCGCCAAAAACGATCTTTTCTGTTCTCAAGCCTGAAATAGTTTGGTCATACTTAAGTCTACGGTTTTGCAGAATATATAACTAAGAAGCATGTCCTGATTATAGTCTGACGTCATAACTATCACTTTTGCTCTCGCGTCTTAAAGATTCCTAATCTTCTGTGTGAAAGACTGGGAGATAATGATAATATTC
>WUAW01020885.1:5394-23741 GCA_017165845.1 Thaumetopoea pityocampa
TTCCGAGATAGTAGTATCCTATAGTCCTTCACCTAAATTCCATATTCCTTTCTCAAAACACCTTTCCCACCTCATCCTATTTCCTTTCATTTCCATTACGCCGTGGGAATGCAATGAGGAACTTTAATACTTTTGAACCTTATAAAATGGCGGCGTCGTGGTTCGCCACCCGACACGTCTCATTGCCCGCGGAAGCGAAATCTGGGCTACGGATAGCCACTTTGCTACGTCAAACGATCGTAGCAAGTGGAAGGAAGTGGTCTCTGTCTACTCCAGTGGGAAAGATGCGTGACTGTATGTATGTATAATATGTAGTATGTACTATGGTCTCTGCCTATCCTTATGGGATATCGGCGTGAGTGTATGTACATATATATTCAAAGAATGAAAATGGTACTTCTTACGTCTACTAATGATTGCTGTTTTAGTATTCTTATTGAATTAATTGTTATTGTTATTGATGGATACTGATACTGAGGATTCCGGACTTGTGATATTTATTGATCGAAAGTGATTTTTATGGGTTGAGCTCAGCAAAGAATAAATAGGTAGATAGGTATTTGATAAGAATAATTTATTTTTCACATTGTATTTGTGCTCTTTGAACAGCATATATCAAACAGGTATTTATAAAATATTACTTATTTTGGAAATATATCGACGATTGAAAGGTAGCGTAAGTGACATTTTGGTCGTAAATAAGATATGTATGCCATCATACTTAAAATTGCCCGCTTTTTCGAATGCGCTTACTCCCATAGCTCTACAATGGCTTTTTTGTCACTTATACCCAAGTAAAAAATTCAATCAATTGATAGACCTAATATCTAAGCGGCATAAAACCACATAAAACAAGGTCAAGTAAGTGAATGCTTTGCCAATGAATGCTTTTATTTTTCTTGATTCTAGAGCTGCTTCCGATTTTACGATATGACAATAAATAAAAAAGTTATGTCCATTTCTATGCAGTTTTAAGCTTTAAACTGCTCTTTTGAACAATTTGTTTTTTGTCATTTATATCCTATTACTTTTCAACCGTCGAATATAATACAATTTTCAATAATAATTAATCATATGTCTCTCTTATTTATTAACTGTCAATAATAATTTGAACAAAACCGTTATTATTTGTGTGAAAAAAAAACTCTTAATAGTAGCAGATCTTAATAGCTGGTGATTTTACTGTTGTATTTATTCAGTTTTTTATTCATGGAACTATGAGAATAGTCTCCAACACTCTCGTGTAAAAGACGATAGAAGAAATAGCAAGAGAGGTACGATATAACAATAAGATATATGTAGTAGTAGTAATTAAAAACAGGTAAGATTTACTCATGCCTCTTTATCGTTTATTAACCACGATGGTTAAACTGCCTTAGAGTTATTATAACAAATTTATAGAGAGCGATCAAGCACATATTTTTAGTGAAAATATGCCTGCTAATTCCGAAACATCTAATTGACATTAAACTACATCGGTAAATCTAAAATGAAAAAAAATCAAATTCCGAATACTTAATAAATTCTGAATATCGACAAAAATGTCGATGATTCAATTTTTTCCTATTGACTTATTTTTTCACACGCATAATAACTCTGTGGTGTTTAGTACATACAAGTTAAATTCCGACTTTCTATTATATACTTACTTTAACTTAGATTTTTCAAACATTTTATTTTGATTTATACACGATAAGTTCATTGATTAAATTATTAATTAGGTGTACTTTGGACAGACGACGTATATAAATGAAAACAAAACATTTAATAATACTAAGTTGAAGTGAGTATGATAATGTAAATATTTATGTATACATAAGTCCTTAAAGGTATTATAAGTAGATAGTTTTGCGTTCAATTTCTTGAGCTGCATACGATTCAATCTGAAACAATAAATAAATATTAGATATTTTAAAATAAACACAATTTCAGTTTAAAATCATTATATCACCTTCAGTGTTTATTTATTTATTGGGAAACATACAGTATCTAGATAACACAAAAATGTGCAATAGATAACACAATAACATGCAAATCTTACATATACCAATTAAACTCGCTTAATTAGGCCGACTTTGAGAGCATAATGACCCTTGTTATTTCAATATTAGACATACGCTGTTGGTAAAGGACGTACTAGTACCTATAAGTTCTCAGTCGACCGAGTTGTTCATATGTACACACGGATCAAGACAACTTTTGTAAAGTGATATTTTCTGCCGCACACCGGTGCACCGAAGACCATGATACAATTCGGTTATAAAACACACAACGACCTCTTTTGTCCGAAAGACCAACCCTCACGGGCACGTGGCTAAGGTTAGACTAGCGTTTGCTCTCAAGGGCATCCTCAAAGGAATTAATCGTAAAAAATAGATATGCCTTATAAATTTATTTTAAGTATGAAATATTGCTCTGATTTTCGTGCTGATCTATATGTGCAGGGATATTCAGCATACCACAAATGGTGATTAGACATACGAAATCCATACATTCAATTTCAAAATTCAAATCCAAGATTGTTACGAATCTTTTTAATAATAACGTGATCTCTATGAAATATTAGAAATATTTTTTTTATCGATAAGTCGGCGGTACTTTCAGTCTGTTTGTCTGTTTATTTGTTTTTTTTTAAGAATATTTTTTTATGTGTGATATTTAAGCTATTACTGAAATACTATCCTAAATCACTCTTCTATTCATTATCATAAGATGATTCACGATAACACACATCAGGAACCATGAGAGACATCCACTATCGGTCATAGGCCTTCCGAAAATATCGCACACGGAGCGGCCGTCACCCGCGTCTCCACGGATTGCCTGCGACGTTATTTAGGTCTTTGGTTTATTTAGTCGACGGCAATCCACAGCACACTTTACAGTCTGTGATCGCCATTTAAGTAATTCAAGGGCCCCAATGTTAATAAATCCTAACAATATATCATTCAGGTTCAGGTAATTCTATAAAATATTGCGCAAAGTATATTCATACTAACCTTATTTGTGACCGGGTCATGACTAGTTTCCCGTGAGGGTCCTGTTCACTGCAAACAGTATACAATTAAATACTTATAGTGTACAAATTACTAATGTTATTATAAATTTGATTATTATTTTACATATCCCACAAAACTGTACATTTTCCAGAGCTACAGGTTGATTATCACTACTTATAAATTATTCAGCGATAAAGCTTACAACGTGTAATGAATCCAAAATGTAAAAGTTCTATACAGGATTTGTTTTATCAAGAAAATAATATTATATAATAACATTTTAGACACTTTTATACTTATTGATCTAGTCCCAAACTAGGATTCCCTGTATCTTGGGTAATAGACAACGATATACATATTTATATATCATAGATAAATACAATACCTGAATAGATAAATACGTCCATGACTAGAATACAAACATTTGTGCTCATTACATAACGTTTGTGTCTACCAGCAATAGAACCCGGGTCTCATTGGCACAGACGCTTACTGCCGCTATACCAATCAGTCGCCTATTAGGAAAATTGACGGATAAGTAATACATACATACATACATACAGTCACACCTTTTTCCCTGGCTCTCCGGCGGGAAATCGAACCCCGGTCTACCGAAGAGTTGGGATAGGCAGAGAAAACTTCTTTCCACTTGCTACGAGCATAGTGCCCATCCGTAGCCCATTTGTTGCGGGAAACGAGATGTGTCGGGTGACAAAACACGATGCCACCATTTTATTAGGTTCAAAAATGTTAAAGTTCCTCATCGCGTTATCATTAGAAGAGGAAAAGAAAGAGGGTGAGGTAGGAAAGGTGTGTTGAGAAAGGAATATGGAATTTGGGAAAAGGACTATAGGATATAGGATATTACTATCTCGGAAGGAGTAAAAAGAGATAGTAGTTGCTTAGGAGGCCAGGATCCGCTCCTGTATCCAGTACCGTGCCATATACCGTTAAGTCTATTTTCCGAACAGACTAAAAGACTAAGTACTCTCTGACCTTATAAGTAATAACCAAATATAAAATTAAATAACACTTATAACTTTAATAGCAAGTTATTGAACCAATGTTTGTTTAAGTACGAGTTAAATACCTGCGGTTTTGTAACGAAAAAAACTAGCACTTATAGAAAGGAGTATAACTTTGCCACTAGATCCTTCAAAAGAGCTATTGCCAGAGCAGTAAGTGTTCATTGACAGAATTGGTGAGAGGCTAGTGAGCCTTCCTTCTGGAACCCGTGCACTTTAGGCTCTCGTCAAAGCTATCTAAGGGAATTTCTGCCAGCCATCATTTCGATCATTGCGCAGGGAGGATAACTCACTGGCCTACACAGCAAGGGAGAAAGCTGACCTTTTGGGTTCTCTTTTTGCATTTAGTTTGACTGGATGACAGAAGAAGCTTTCGAAGGCCATCCCGCAGAAAAATTATTAATGCCGGACTTACGGTTTTCTCAACGTTTAGTGCGAAAAGCACCGCTCTCTCTGGATATTCTTATGTCGAGTGGGCCTGACGGAATCACTTCAATTGTCCTGAGGACGTGCGCTTCAGGGTTGATACCGGTTCTCACGCGCCATTTTCAGCACTCCTAGTCCACTGGCATTGTTCTGAATTCCTGGAAGACGGCTCTAGAGCATCCGACCCTTAAAAAGGCGACCACGCCGATTCATCCAACTACAGGCCTATTACTGTCACCTTCTTGTTCTCTACATTAATGGACTCAGTCATTAATCGCCAATTCATGGATTACCTGGAGGAGCACTTGCTGATATGCGAGCGCTATTGCGGCTTTCGTCAGGAGTATTCGGCTGGTGATCTTCTAGTGTACCTGACTTACAAATGGGTGGAAAGCATTGAGAACAAGGGGAGGCTCTGGCGATCAGTCTGGATGTAGCTAACTAGCTAGGCCTTCAATCGAGTTTGACACAAAGTCCTTCTTTCAAAGCTTCCTTCCAATGGGCTTCCCGAGAAATTATGCAATCAGAACCAGTCACTCACGGAGCGGAGCATTAAAATTGTAGTTGATGGTGCATGCCCAGACCTCAAGCCCGTGAATTCCGGAGTTCCCAAAGGCTGCGTACTATCTCCTACCCTGTTTCTTTCGCATATCAATGATATGTTGTATATTAGTTATATTCATATCTATGCAAACGACAGCACAGGCGATGCCCTTATATACTGGCCGCGCTATAAGATCTTGGGAGTATGTCATTGCGTGCTGGAGTAAATTGTGTCTGAAATCGAGATTCCTTGGAGCAAGTCTCTAATTGGTGCCAACTAAACTTAGTCCAGTTTAACGTTAAGAAGACAAAAAGAATCCCATTGTCGTATGACGACATGGCCGTTTTGGGGACATTCACCTTGTTGCCACTTCAAACATTGAGATCCTTGGCGTTAATATAACGAGTGTCGTTCAGTTCCGCGACTATTTGTTGGAAAGGCCAAGCGGACCTCTAAACAGCTTGGTATACTCGGAGGATTGAGACCGTATTTCACATCAGCCCATCTCCTGCTACTTTACAAGGCACAAGTCTAGTCTCACATGGATTACGGTTCTCATCTTTCTGTTCTTTCGTCATCTGAGACTTCCCAATACCACCTTCAACATTTTGACCGTATTCGTCGATGGCCAAGTGATCTTCAAATTTCTTAGAAAATAACCTGCTTTTACAACGTTGTATAACTTGCTAGTATCAAACAAATGAGTAAAAACGTATTTAATTTCTTTGGCGTGACCCTCGTAGTCCAACCTCATAGTGCGAACAGATAGATTAAACAGACAGGTTAGTAAGTGTATTCTCTTTTCAGATTTTTCTGACTTTGGTTTCTGGTGATATATTGTTGGAGACAAACTTATCAAAAAATGGTCCTTTTATTTAATGTATGAGTGTACTCTATGAGACAGCAAAACTATGATATATATGATATATATATCCACAGGTGTAGAACTAGTAATCTATACTTACTTAAAATTTTGTAGTTGAATCATATTCTTGCAACTCTATATTTTTTCATAGTACAGGTACTTAGGTTTAATAGCAAAATTATGGAATATTTCGCAAAGCTTCTTAGAGACTAAATTTAATAGGTGAAACAAGTGTCTTACAATTTTTCTTATCCGAAATTCTATTTCGTCTTCTTTCCCGTACCACAGGTTTCCTTTTGGATGTGGCTGACCTCACTAGGCTTTCTAGTATCTCCTCATCGGCTGACAAATTTTCGCTGCGAGACAAAGTGACATAATTAAAAAGCAAACACTTGTAAAAACTATTTTTTAACTATGCTAAAATGTGTGTATTATCTGAATTTGTATATCGAGTCTTGGTTTATTCTCTAAGCCATTGACGCCTGAATGTAGAAATTTATAAATGGCTTTTCTGAATTACTGCTCTAAGACTATGTATTCTATTTGTTAATTTCCCAAAAATTATGAAATAACAAATCTGTTTTAGCCTAAGTCGGGACAGTCCAGGCTTATGTATATACTTCAGGAGATTGGCTTTAGGTGTAGATATGATTGGGTTCTGATGAGTGCCATCTCACGATATCACTTTAGCCTCTGTAATTCCTATAATGTGACGCCTAGTGCAATTCAAATAACGTTCAGGCTTATCTATTGTTTTATGTACCTTCTGAAACACGATAGGGATCAGGTCTATACCATATATTATATTAGAATGAACCCCTTATTATATTTACATAGTATCGCCCTTACAGTAATATTTATCGCAAGCGAAATTGAAATGACTAAATATACCTCAAATGTCAACTCAATAGTCCGTCGTTGAAAAAAATCTTAGGGGCTGCACTGTATAATAAACCCATCATCATCCCCAGTCCATATTCGTCCCCATTACAGGGGCACGGACTTCCCCTGATCAGGAGCGGGATTGGACCGTAGTCTACCGCGCTGGTCTAGTGCGGGTTAATAAAATCATACATATGTATACTATTCTGGAAATGTGTGCTTTTTCCCCGCAGTGGAGACGTAATAATGTGTTCAATGTTTATGATTCTTGTACTTATTGTTATTTGTAAAACAAAAAAGCATTGAAATATAAATTATTACTTTTTCTACAATAAATTATTGCCTTACCTGTGTAGCATGCGCTCGTAGTTGTTTTGTGTTTCATTCTTCCGCCTGCCGTTCGTGAATCTAAGTGTATCAGGATCAGTCTTTAGGAGTTCTTTAAGAGCTTTGTCTGCTGCGTGATCACCGTTATTGTTTGAGTAATTACCAACCTACACAATTGAATGATTAGTAAATATAAAGGGCGTCTCATGGCTTGTTTTTTAAAGGAAATTAATTTATTTTATTTACATTCGTGGGACACCGCATACACCAATATTATATATTTTTCGTATTTGTAGGTATTTGTAAGAATTAATAATTCTAAATCAATTTGTGGCGAAGTTCAGCATTTTGTCATGACCACAAATTATTGTCAAATATTTATTCTTCTTCTTTGCGTATCGATGGCAAGTTGTTGGGCAGTAAAGTGTTGTAGCCCAGAAAGTGGCCACCGGGACGGCGGAAGGCGAAGCTTCCATCAGGTCTTGCTGCGTGCAGGTGGCAGGGCACGCGGGATAAGATGTGAGGTGGGCCATTGTTTGCACCGCTCCGCAGAAGCAAGCCATGTCGGTATTATTAGAAAATCCCCACCTGGACTGTGTCCATGGATGTTTTCCTTGCTCCGCCCAATCTGAGTTCTAAGTCTATTTAAAGACTTCCAGATCGGCCATGGCAGCTGGTGTCCAGGCGGGAGGTTTTCTGAATGTGGTACAAAATACGAAGGAAGGGAGACTCTCACGCGCCAAAGGTCACATCTCGCCTGCGATGGCTCGATTGTCTCGTCAAATATAATGAAACTTAATGTATCACATATCCTTTTACGTACCAGTGACTCTAATGCCAGTATGTACAACATAATCATAAGTAAACACGCAGNAGTTCTAAGTCTATTTAAAGACTTCCAGATCGGCCATGGCAGCTGGTGTCCAGGCGGGAGGTTTTCTGAATATGGTACAAAATACGAAGGAAGGGAGACTCTCACGCGCCAAAGGTCACATCTCGCCTGCGATGGCTCGATTGTCTCGTCAAATATAATGAAACTTAATGTATCACATATCCTTTTACGTACCAGTGACTCTAATGCCAGTATGTACAACATAATCATAAGTAAACACGCAAAATATTAATGAGAGTGCATATTTTAACGTAGATCCTATAGTTATGGCCCAATATATAAAACATAATTGATCAATTTCTTCGTGCACATAGGTACGGGAACCAGATCTACCCATTTTGGGACTTTCTAGGAGTCGCTATTGACTCGATGGTAGGAACTCCATTGATGTGAAGTCAGACATGGAAGACAAAGAATCCATTTTTAAGGATGCTGAAACCAGAAAAAGTAAAGAGAGAAAATTATTTTGAATAAGAAGATACTCACATCTATTATCATTTTGCCCCGAGTCTTGTTTCTTTCCCTATGGTTTGCTTTCTTTTCTAGTTGCTGAAGGACCCGTTCACGTGTAGTTCTGTACTCTAAAGAAAATTCCGCGATAATCTTAAGGAACTCCGCTGGCTTTGTTTTCGATATGTCGCAGGGCGGCACTCCAAGATGCAATAAGAATTTGTTGAATCTGTAACAATGATAGCATAGAACTATATATTTTTTTGTATAATTTCAATAGAATAAAATCGCCATAACGGTGCTTTCTGTATTTAAATGCAGAATATATTGTTCGTTGTTATAATAATTATTATATACATTCTAGACACTAAAGTTTCTTGAATTTAAATAGGTCGCAATGCATAAGCTAACATGCGCATAGCATATAATTTCGCAGTGGCTAGGCTATAGTGATATATCGCACATTGAAAATAAAGGTGACCCTTCTATCAAAAAATGTTAATGTTTTAATAGATATAGTCGTTTAAAAGTTTTGAAAATATTTCTAAACTCATATCTTATGAATCAAATAAAATACAGTCGTGGTTATTTTAAACAATAACTTCGATTATAGTTCTTTGGGAATCCAGTTGCATACGATCTGTAGATGTTATATAAAATGCTATTCGAAGTCAAAGCTGCGAATAGTTCGTACGTATCACTTGTTTTCTCAATGTGCGATATAAATAATTCGCATTTCAATTTAGAAATAATGACTAATGATTTATTAACAACACTTTAATAAATTTGTAGAGCACAAATACGACATTTTATACTTATTACTCAATATGTATGAAAACACATTTCACATTACTCAACCATAGTTTGAGTAACATATAAATTAATGATTGTCTTTATATTATTTATTATAAATTTCTTGTTATGCCCTCCCTCCTATGTTGTAAGTTTGTGACAATATCTGTTAATGAAAACACAAAATTTCTATTTATACTGGAACAGATATTGGTTTACTCTCCCACTTAGTATATTTTCCACTCTTGTATTACTCTAGGTATAGAGAATAGGGAATTTAAGCAACACTTTTGATTGTAGTGGGTGTTATCCTCTTTGTCTCTCCTATCACGTATTAAAAACTGATGTACCTATTTTGTGCATGTTGTTTCTTCTACCTGTAAGCAATACAAATTAAATCCGATCGGAACAGTGCGTATATCAATTCGTCTTGTATCTTATACAGACCTCCACAGGTGGTAGCGCAACAGCCATTTACCATAAGGCGGCCTGCGTGCGCGTTTGCTACATTTATATAAAAAAAACATAGCGTATCACATCACACCACATCACAGTTAAATCCTTACCTGTTCATCACCCTCTTCTCAATCATCGACAGGAGAATAATCCTCTCGGCTGCGTCTGTTAGGAACTCGTTTATTTTAGTTTTGTATATCTGTAAGCCATCGTACTTGGTGACCCGTTTCATGTGGTCCCACGACGCTTTGCAGTCGGACTCTAGTTTGCAGAGATTCGCACTCAGAATATCGAAATCTACTTTGGACGCTCGTATAACAGGACCGACCTTGATGTTAAAGAAATTTTGCGTATTATAGAAAACCTTATTAAACATTGATAATCTATATATTATATTTTAATATAATCAAACATACATATATAGCACGTAGAAACGGAATTAATTCAAAATTTGAAAATATTAAACGACTTTAAACATAAACACGATTTCAGATTTTGATATTAAAAAGAGACAGTTTTCGGTGAAATAAAAAAGGTGAAACATACAAACTTATATTTTTGTCTCTGTCAACTCGTGTCCTGCCCAGTTGGATAAAAACATTTAATTTTATTGTCTGTATGCGATATAATCATACGCGAAGATCATTATTCAATTTCTTCAGCAACATTGTGGCAACATTATTAATAATAACTATTATAAAAAAGTTACTTAATAAAAGATGTTGATGGTAATATGCAATAAAATAAAATTAAATCAGAATTTAATTAAACGAGTACCGAGTTGATACTAACTTCACTGAAGAAGTCGGAGCTATCCGGGAATTTTTCAATGATCATCTCGCAGACGTGGTAGAGTAGAGTGTGTTTATGGACCGTATCTTTCACTTCGACTACCTTAGACAGGTATTCGAGTCGGAATCCTTTCGCATAGTTGCCGTTTAAATGATTGCCCACCGTTCTCAATGTAGACAGAATTACTTTGAACGTATTATTTGCTTTGAGTATTTCGATGCCTTGTTTTAAGTCCATTAGAGGTTCGGCTATTTCTTTCTGTAAATAAAGGATATCGTTTAAAATTGTTCAAAGGAGGGTAATATGTACGATGTCTCATAAAGAACAATTAAAGTTAGCAAGTTTTATATAAACCTTTAGATATTTATTATCATTCATAAACAGCCTGTTTAAGCTCGACTATTGCATTAATCTTTGCAAACGTCTGGAAGATCGTACATTTTCCAAGAATCGTTATATAATATTGTTACATTTTATTACACCGGTCTATATTTTTCCTCGTTATAGAACTATGGACCTTCCCTAATTAGGAGAGGGATTAGATCGCAGCTTACTACGTCGGTCTAGTGCAGACCGGTAGACCAAAATCATACAAATTTTATATATCATTAAAAATCAATGTCAATTCTTTTTGACGACATAAAGTCATGGTAGAGACACTATTTACAGTTTCAATTGAAAAATTCAGCAGTACGTGAAACACTAATTTGAGGCTCTGATTATATTCAAGCATATTTTACATCGACCCTTTACTCTAATAATTCGTGAAAGAAAAACGCAGCTTCGTATTTATAATGTTAGTACAGATGAGTTAATAATAAAAATAGATCTGGTGGCTTATAATAAAAAAAGAATAAAAGTTGCACCTCTGAATTGTCGAAGTCTAGTTTGAAAACCCAAAGTTTAAGGCGCGAAGATAGTTCATTGATGGATGCTAACGTAAGGAGAAATTGCTCAGCGCTTCCTAACGGCAAGTCTGGGTTAGCGTACTGAAAATAATAAAAGGACATTAAAGAAAACCAGATAGGTTATTAAATTACATATATTAAGTTTGTTTTAGTTGTTACTATTTCGGTGTTCATATCATCTTTGTAGCTGTTATTTGTAAAACAAAACAGGCGCAGAGAGTTGTAGCCGCCTTAACTGATAAGATTTACAGAACATCAGGCAAGGCCAGGCAATACGTAATGAATTGCAATTTTTTATCACTTATTTGACACTTCTTCTCTCGCAACGCTCCCCGATGACTATTAACTATACAATAAATCTGTGTACCAGATGCATGTAACCAGAGAATATGTTTTTAGAAGTTTTGGAGTTACATATATACTGCAGATCTCTTTGGCGTTTTATAAGCAAATATAAGAAAGTATTCTAAAATTGGTATCTAGGTATATTATGCAAAAAAAATGCCTTGAAATGGGCCGTGCTCTTTCAAAGAAACACATGCACTTTAGTGTCCCCTTGTGGTTTCATCATCATCATCATCATAAAATAAATCTAAGTGCCTGTTTTAAATTAATGCTTACATAACGCATAACTCTTATAACTTAAAACTTATTATTTTATATTAAAACATATTCTTTATATTTATGAAACAAGTCTAAACAATTAGATTAAAATTATTTAAAATATTATCTAAAATATTATATATACCCGCCTAGAAATCGGCCTTGTGGTTTTGAAGAGAACCTTCTAGTATCATTAATAAAATGTGTTTTTAATATGTACCTGTGCTTCTTGAATTTTTATTTTTTCTTCTTCAGTTGGCAGCATTGTTAGAAGTTTCTCAATGCCCTCCCTGCCAATTACTGTAGCGTCCATCTTCATGATGGCAGCTTTTATTGTTTGTGGGGTCGGTAATTTTTTCATGGCAATGTTAATGGCGTTTGACCGTTTTGTATCTAATATGAGATTTCTCTTTGGTTCCATTAGTTTCTGCGAAAGTTAAAAAGTTATTGTTATTATATGTACTAAAGTCTTAAGGTTCAGAAGTTTAAAAATAACTTTGCAATGCAAGCAATGGTGGTTTTATTTAAAAAATATGCTCGAAGGTCAAAAATTATTAACTTCGTAAATGGAAAAGTAAGAAACAAAATAAAAAATATATAAATTTATACTTACTTCCTGTAGGTGACCGCAGACATGAAAAAAAAGATTATTATATAAATTTATATGATTGTAGCAATATAATTTATACAAGTGCTAAATGTAACCTATGTCTAATTTTTATGGGTCGTAATAAAAATATAAATATTGTGTCGAAGTGTTTGATTAATTTAGCCCCCATAAAACTTAGGACTTGTTATTCGAATTATAATATACTTGCCGGACCTCTTTGTTTTAGCTGCCCTCCGAAACATGAAGGACAAGTCTAAATCAGCGTAAGATCTGAAGCGTAGCTTCAAGGATCAGCTTAGATGCCGTTCTTTATTTACACACAGACCTCCTCAAATTTTTATTTCTCAACTTTTTGAATGTTTCATTTGGCGCGTTATGGAAAAAATTTGATTTTTTTATTATGTTACATTAAAATCCTATGTGTTAGATTGGATAATTAAATCTAACTAAACCATTAGAGATTTAGTTGCTTGCTAAGTTTAATATGTGATTATAATTAATAGCCTCACTCCATATCTTCGTTTGTTGCGGTGAGAACTATTTGAGGAGTACACCAGGATAATGGGCAGCAGCGTTATCTTGCGATTAAATCATCAAGTACGGCGATCTCCAAAAAGCTTGCTTTATGTGGAGATTATGGCAAACTCTCCCTTTCTCGCAGCAAACCCGCGACTACCTGCGTGGACTTTTATCACGAAAAAGACAGGATCTAATTTCATATTTATATCAATCATGCTGAATAATTACTGAAAATTTAATTAAAAATAAAATTTAATTGAAAAATGAGGTATAGTTATATCAATAAAGAATCACAGTGGTGTAGTCGGTATAGCCTCGCCTTTAGGTCCAACATGAACATAAAACGTAGTGGGTCTCGGCTGGCGTTTCAATGACATCGCTGTAACAGGTATTGTGCGGGCTCGTCGAGAAGACGTCAGACGGTACTCAATTAACTGAATTCGCCTCGCAGCCGCTTACCCGTATTGTTTATGTAAACGAATACAAAAAGGATATAAAAGAGTTTTGACACCAATTGTAGATGATCAATCAGAGAGTGAGTATCAAAGTTTTATTTTAACGTTTCATATTAGTTTATTGTGATGTTTGTTTTGTTTCGAAAGTCATCACGAACCGTCTCGAACGCAGACTTCACGACTTCCAGATTCCCTAACAAGCCGGTTTCCGAAAAGGCTTCAGCACCCTATGGTGCTGGTACCAGATTTATACGCTGCGACAGATTATACAGAAGACAGAGTAGTATAATTTGCCTTTGTGCCTAGCGTTTGTAGATTATGAGAAGGCCTTCGATTCGGTGGAAACCTGGGCAGTGCTTCAGTCTCTTCAGCGCTGCCGTATTGATTATCGGTACATCGAAGTATTGAAAACGATTGCAGCGCGATGTAAGACAAGGAGACGTTATTTCTCCAAAGTTGTTTACAGCCGCGCTGGAAGATGTCTTTAAGCTTCTGGATTGGAACGAACTAGGCATCAATATCAATGGCGAGTACATCACTCATCTTCGGTTTGCCGATGATATAGTACTTATGGCAGAATCGCTTACAGACTTGAACATAATGCTCCAAGACCTCAGTAGGGTTTCTCAACAGCTGGGCTTAAGAATGAATATGGGTAGTGAATGAGTATGGTAGTTATGGTCAATGGCCTCGTTCCGCTCCACCCAATAGTCCTAGAGGGCTCTATTCTTGAAGTTGTGTCGGAATATGTGTACCTGGGACACGTCATCCAGCTAGGTAAATCTAACTTCGAGAAAGAGGTCAGTCGCCGAATCCAACTCGGCTCGGCAGCGTTCGGGAAACTACGTGACATCTTCACGTCAAAAATACTGCAATGCTTTAAGACCAGGGTATTCAATCAGTGTGTATTACCAGTGATGACCTATGGATCTGAAACATGGCTACTGACTATGGGCCTCATAAAAAGCTCAACGTCACGCAGCGAGCAATTGAGAGAGCTGTGCTCGGAATTTCCTTGCGAGATAGGATACGTAATGAGATAATCCGCAGGAGAACTAAAGTCGTCGACGTGGCTCAAAGGATTGCAAAACTGAAGTGGCAGTAAGCAGGGCACATAAGCTCGCAGAATCGATGGTCGTTGGGGTCTTAAAGTGCTGGAATGGCGACCCCGAACCGGAAAGCGTAATGCGGGTAGACCTCCGACTAGGTAGACCGATGACCTGGTGAAGGTCGCGGGCAATCGGTGGATGCAGGCGGCTCATAGCCGCTCGGTGTGGCGATCATTAGAGGAGGCCTATGTCCAGCAGTGGACATCTGTGGGCTGATATGATGATGATGATGATGTTTGATATGTGATTTGTTGTTGTTTTGTGTATCAGTCGTCTATAATTGTGAAAAATATTGAACATTGGAATAAAATTGTGATACTGTTAAATGACTTTATTATATCAAGGCAATAAGCCTATGGGAACTTTCGCTTAGTCAACCTGGTAATCGTCAGTTTGACTTTAAAACTCCCAAGAAATAATAAAATGTAATATACTGGTATTTTATTGTTAAAACAAAGAAAATATTATTGAAATGAATATTATTGAAAGAACTTGTGAAAATGATAGCTCGCCAGACTAGGTGGACTTCTGAAAAATATATAATTACGTAATATTTTAACACGTACAATGTTACAACGCTATTAAATACCATAAAGAAAAAATGCAATAACGTACTGTCTCTGTGGGAGCGTAACTTACCTTAAGAATTAGGTCATTTGTTCGAGATTCAAACAGGTGTTCTAACATAGCCGTATCGACATTTACAATTGGAAGTTCGTCCCATATAAGACCACCAATTTTGCTTCTAATGGGCATCGGCACAGGATTTTCTTGGATTTCTCGCCAAAATAGTTTTACGGTCTTTTTATTTTTTTTTATAGTAGAACTATCGGAGTCATTTGAGTGTTCATTTAATATGCTAGGTGGCGGAGCAGGTATATAACTATTTGACAATAAGGGAGTATAACCTGGGAGTGGTGGAGGAACTCCTAATGGTGGAAGCATAGTGGGTGGTGGAGGAGGAGGCCCACTAGATGCACTAACTGCAGGCGATGACATGTCGTCATCGGAGTCTTGACGTAGATCTGAGAAATCCAGGTCACAAAGGTGGAATTTTCTAGACAGGAGACAACCTTTTCTAAGCTCTTCCCAGTGTAAATCGTTTTCAGACACTTTCATTTCGTGTAGTTTTGCTGATTTGTCTATAGACGGGCTTTTTATAATCTCTGTAAGGAAAATGTAGTTTACATTATGTATATTTTTTATGGTTTTAGTATGTTTTTATGTATTAAAATTAATAAATTTAATTGTAATTGCTTTATTTTTGATTCTAAATAGTAAGTGGATTTTGACATCAGTAGACATTTATAGATCAATTGTACTAATTGAGTATTATTTTTATAATTTAACTAAGAACCTTACAGTTATTACAATAAATGAAAGATATTAAAATTAATCAAGAGTATATAGCAGACATACCCTTTGACTGAGATTTAGCTAATTCTTCTTTGGCTTTCGAAACTATTCCCGCCATATCAGAAACCCTCAATGGTTTGTCTTCAGAAGTAGGACTGACGGGACTAGTTAATCTTTGTGCAAGATCTTTAATACTATGTTCTCTGTTTAGTATAACATCTCGGTCATCTTTTACTTCTGGGACATTTTCTAATTGTTTCTGCCGCATCACTGTGATTGTATCCACTGCGTTCATGCTATGGCCCAAAGTTCCATTTTGGATTCTTTGCTTTAGTCCTGTAGTGTATTTTTGGTTACCTACAAGATTTTATGATGTTTAACTCAAAACTGTTTTTCATGGGGAAATATATTTAAAGTCAGCAACATATAACAAAAGCTGATGAAATGATTAGTAGTTACGTTAGTGAAAGCACAAACCATTATTTAAAAGATCAAAATTTTGTGTCGTTCTCGCATAATCTCCTTCATCTTGTCCATCGTTTATATTATTGAAGTTCTTGTTGGTACTTTTTTTGTTACAATTTTCGTTATTATAACCGTTTATATTTGTAATATTTCCGTTAGTATTTGATAATCTTACATTTCCACTCACAAAATTATTGAAGTTACCAGATTGCCCCAGCTGATCGTTAGAGAAGTTATTATTTGTCATAGGAAAAGTTTTGTCTGAAATAGAGATATTGCCGTTTGGTGTGGAAAAAATCTCATTACTCGTTGAATAACTTCTATTTAGATTAAAAAAACTGCTGTTCGATGTGGCAGAATTGTCATCTTCCGCAGTAAAACTTTTGTTTAGAGTGGAAAAATTCCCATTGGGAGTGTGGCAGCCATTGTTGTTTCCAAAAAGTCTATTATATATGTCGTTTGAATGGTTCAGCATTTCTTGTTGCTGTATATTAATATGAGCTTGTCTAGCGAACCTGTCTCGACGTCTTTTCCAGGCCGCTGATAGTTCTTTGTTTTCCTTGTTATTGTCAGTGATCGATGGTAAGAATTGTGAGCGATGATTGCTTGTTTTAGTCTCGGATTCCATGTGAGTGATGTCCGGTTTTGCTGTTGTTAGTGAAAAACGTATGAGGTAATGTCATATGGAATGTTTGTTCTATTTATGAAGTCACTGGAAATTGTATCTCACACATGCTTAGGCATATGAATAAATGGCTCTAAAACGTGGTTCCCATATTAAAGTCTTTTTAATGGTGAATTAAAAGACTAAATATGTAAAATTTATTTTTGGCTAAGTACTGATCAATTAAAATGCGTTCTTTTGCATTCTCCAATAATTATTCACTTAGAACGTATTCCAAAATAAATTGAAATAAATATACAGTAAATATAAAGTAAGTAGCGAATGAAGTAAGTTACACGTTAAGATCAATGGTGAGTATGTTTCGTGACATGAGCGAGATCGAAGAGACAAGAAACAGCAGAAACCTCATCTTTAGTCGCATGCGCTCTATCATAATGAAATTATTTATCAGATCGATGAGATGCACTGTAATGTTATCATTTATTTTTTATTTGCGGTTATAAGTTAAATAAAACTCTGGTTCTGTTACATTAAACGTCGAGTGTAATTTTTTTTTATCAAATTACCTTGGATGCAGATAGATGAAGATACTAATTTTTCTATTTTCTCCCAGCAGACAGTCTGCCTTTAACGAACTTTGCAACGGTGCACTAATATTTTTTATCTTTGGTAACAATCGTTTTTATTTTATGTTTTATAAATAAACTCTACAATTTTCCAGTGCTTTCATAAACATTTACTTAAGATAAATGCAGTTTTGTTAACGAAGGTTCATGTTAATTTTATCAAATATTTTATTTGGCGATTTCATGAAAATAAAACTCTAATATGATTAAATATCTATGCATATATGACTGGGCTATACCATGCAAGAAAAATTTGTTTATGAATAAAAGCACACATTAAAACTTAAATAGTCCATGTACGCACCTTTCTCTTTCATTTGATATTTTTTTGATTTTCTTCTTTCTGATGAAGTCAGATTAATGTTTCTTCGACGAATCGAGGTGGTCACAGAATCATCCAATTGTCTGATGAAATAGAAATAGTAAAAATATTCATCACATTAAATTGATCAAAAAGTTTGGACTAACATGACATTATTATTAATTTCTAGACTTTTGACTAAGCAAGTGATAAGTTGCTAGATGCTGAATGCTCTAGAAATAAAAATGTGGTGATATATATATACATACATACATACATATATATACACACACATATATATATACATATATATATATATA
>WUAW01020890.1:8865-24348 GCA_017165845.1 Thaumetopoea pityocampa
ATCATAATATGGTCTAAAATTCATACTCCTCTTAAAGTAGCCAAACTAATCAAAACGCTTACAAAATTGCACGACTGCTTGGATAGTGCAGTGGACTGCGCTGTCGAGTGTTGTGGATTCGATCCCCACACCGGACAACAAATTTGTGTAATGCACAAATTGCTGTTCTGAGTCTGGGTGTTCTGTGTTCCCGTTATTTGAATGTTTGTAAAGTCCCCGCGACACAGAAATTAATCCTAATGCGGGAGGTGTCTTTTAAAAAAAAGAAAAAAGGGAAAAAATATATTAAATTTTCAAGAGGTCCTCATAACATATTCCGAGTAACGTTAACTGGATCGAGATGAGTGGCGGAGATTAAATAAAATCCGCCATCGCGGTTAACTGAGAGCTCTAGAGCGGTCACGAACGAACAAATTGCGCCTACCAACTACATCATTATACTGGTATTTCCGCTTCTGTGGCGCTCGGTGAGCTGGGAAAAGTTAGAGACCGCTTGAGACGCACGAGTTGTGTAATTTTACTACAATTATTCTTCGGTCATGGATATAAAAGTATCCGCTACTGCGATGTCGGCTCTCGCTCGTGATTCTGCGTTTTACAAAATCATATTCAGTGCTGCTTGGATAAGAATTCTACAGAGCCGTTCATTGTGGCAAAAATATATACTATTACAAAATGTTTAAATGTAAAATTTTCAAAAATCAAAGATATTTAAAAACAAACTACTCAGATCGACTAATTATGGGCTTCTGAAACTGAATCCATCGATGTTCTGAAACCAAATTGTCGATATTTGTTTGTTTATTTCTTCGGGTTTCACGCAAAAATCAGCCGATAGATTTTGGTTAAATTTTTACGGTCTTTAAAGTACTATTCCGCCTTAAATACTGCAGCATGTTTCATCAAAGTCGGTCGAGTAGATACAGCTTGAGCCCTGTTTTAGTAGTCATCATTAAGGTACGCGAGCACAAGTAAAAGTTGTTCTAAGGCTCTTTATATAAATCTATGATTATTTAGAGATTTCCCATGTAGCGAAAAACCTAAATTCACGCGGGCGGAGACGCGGACAAAAGCCAGTACGATATAACGAACGGAATACTCACAGCAATTTGCAACAGTACACCGTGGTCTACTACAGAGCCGAGCTAGATCGCGTGCCGGTCGTAATTTCGTTGCTGTTTATTATGAAGGAAAACCCAAGAAAGACTGTGCGCTAGAACTCAATTCACTTTGGATAAAATTGTTAAATACCAGATTTTGCTCGCTGCTCCGCCCGTGTGGATGTCGGTTTTTCTCTACACGGGAGATCTCGAAACAATCATAGATTTATATTTAAGTATTAGAACAACTTGAGCTCTCCAGCAGCTTGACCAAAATCTACCTGCTGGTTTCTGCGTGAAGTTCGAACTAACAAACAAACATCGACGGATTTGGTTTCAGAAGCCCTTAATTAGTCGATAAATATATATATATATTTTAAATATCTTTGATTTACAACATTTGACATTTAACAATTTTATAATATAATAGTATAGATGTCAACTAGCACTAGATTAACATACGAAGACGGTATAAGACGGTTAAGGTATTGGTATTGTATGTAAGACTGGCAGAAAGATTGACTGTGAATCATTATTATCACCATCACATAGCTTGAAGCCGCAGGTTTTAGCCAGTTCACTGAAAAGCCCAACTTTGTCATTTGTTGAGAACAAAACCTAGTAGCCTAGGTTTGCGAGACTCTTGTAGTAAGTGCAAGACTAAGTATGCAAGAAGTATACCGATACTAAAACCTAATTTTACGGGTGTAAGACCAAGACTGGGCGAGTCTCACGTCGATCTTGCATAGGCGACTGGTCTATTTTCCGTAGCTTTTTGACCAAAAATTATTTGGAACACCCATATTTAAATCTGATTTAACCTCCTTATGGCACTATTGAGATTAACAACGCAAATTTTGTTTACTGTATTTTCATACCCAACCAAATTCGTGAGATTTTTAAGAACACGTAACGTTTCGTCTGTACTAACTACTATTATAAAATCGTTAAATCTAAAATTTTGTAATTCGGAGATATTTAAAAAAAAACTCACTCGACTATTAAATGCTTCTGAAATCAATTCCGTCGACGTTTATTTGTTTTCGCAGGTAGGTTATGATTAAACTATTATAGTTGTAAAGGAACTATTCCGACATAAATACTGCGGCATGTTTCATTAAAAATCTGTCCAGTAAAATTAAAAATAAAGCTTGACCCCTTGAAAATAAAGCTTGTTTTAGTAGCCACCGTTAAGGTACGAGAGGTCAAGTAAAAGTGGTTCGATGATGAAGTGTCGAGATTTCCCATGTAGCGGAAAACCGACATTCACGCGGGCGGAAACGCTAGTAAATAATAAAATTACAATATTACCGAGTATATAATGCGTCTGCCTACATTTTTAAGATCTTTGTACGAGTTTTAGGTATTACATAATTTGGAACTATGATGGAGATTTATTTAGTTAAAAAGGAAATGAGGTTAATGTTTAAATGTTAAGATAATAAACATTGTTCCGTAACCACGAAACCGTGAAATTTTATACATAAATGAATAGAAGAGTTCGCTGCGCCGGCATAATGTTAGCGTTTCTTGATTTCTTCCCGTGACTGCTATGAGAACCATCTGAGAGAAGCACCAGGGTAATGGGATTGTCCAGCGATCCAACCAACATCTACGGCGATGTTCAAGACGCCTGCCAAACGTGGAATTTATGGCAAATCCGTTTTATAAAAGAGACCCAAGCAATGGAATTGCATGATCTGGTATGACCATGACAATCAGAAGAATCAACACTCAAATAAAGCTCAGATATTTTTTAAATCTCAATATTGATGCCTAAACCAGCATGGCGGATATTAACGTGGCATTTAAATTCTGTAGCACCGGCCGCTCCCATAATGAGTTCGTGAGTCCAGATATTGCGCGCCGCAGTCACGACGTCTACCTACACAGGGTGTATAAATTGTGGTGTTGCTATTCCAAGATGAAAATTAGTAGGATTAATATATTGTTACGGGCCGGGGGTAAATTAAATGCCGCTTGCGTGAAAAGTTGATTTATCCACGAAGAAAGATGTATCCGATTCGCAGAGTACAATCTGTAACCGTTTTCCAAGCAAATGTTCGTCGAAATCTTCCGTAAGCAACGTATTCCAATCGCAGGGTAAGTTTCGTTAACCGTAGTACACGCAGGTCTTCGTTCAAGTTTTCCTTTCGCTTTTGTTCGCTTCGAATTGCTTCGATCGCTAGTCGTCAACTAACTCGCCCGCTACGAGCGCAGCGCTTATATAGGCTGTACCCGGGTTTCGAGAACAATCGCGAACTCGCCGGAAACCGCGGGAAGAATAAGACACGTAAACAACTTTTTGTCAACAACTTGTTGTAAACACTTTTTTGAAAAGCGTTTCCACCGTCTGTGGACTTTCGACCTTATGTCGTTGTTATACGGTTTATTATAGGAGATACGTTAGTTTTAGGTACATCCAGTGGTTACCGCCCACGCACGATAACAGCAAGGACAATGAACCGCGCATCACAATATTTATTTGAAGGCTGGTTGGCACAGTGGCAGTAACCCTGCGTATTCAAATCACGGGTGGGGCTAACTTTGTGTGATGAGCACAAATGTTTGTATCCTAGTTATCTATACTATTACAAAATTGTTAAATGTCAAATTTTGTAAATTGAAGATATTAAAAAAAACTCAGATCGACTAATTAAGGGCTTCTGAAACCAAATCCATCGTTTGTTTGTTTTTTCGAGCTTCACGCAAAAATCGCAAAAATCAGCGAGTACATTTTGGTCAAAAAATATAGTTGCTAAGGTACTATTCCGACTTAAATACTACGGCATGTTTCATAAAAATCGGTCGAGCAGAATAAGAGATACAGCTTGATCCCTCTTTTAGTAGTCGCCATTATGGTACAAGAGCTCAAGTAAAATTGGTGATACGATTTTTATATAAATTTGATTGTTTCGGGATTTCCCATGTAACAGCAAACCGACATTCACACGAACGGAGCCGCGGGCAAAAGCTAGTATTATTATATTTATGAATTTCATACGGAAACATAAAATCTAACTTAATAGCTAAGATATTTTCCACCAAACATCTCCACCAGTAAGTGCCTTTAGGTGATACCGAAATAATACGAGTATTATTCATAAAATCTGAAATTTATGAGAACATACTGGAAAATTAATTATGTGGTATGGTACATAAATACACTTACGCATTAATTAATGAATGATTTACAATATGGACATGAATTATGCATAACATATCCTTACATGACCTGAATAAGGTCGCGGGCACTACGGCCCAAGCGTGCAGCCGGCTGATAGCCACTCGGTGCGGGTCGAATCACTTGCCCACGTTTTGAAACGTCATCTTTGCCTATGATTTTTGTGTATAAAAAGTGTTTAAAATAAAATAATTTATTTCCTGTATTTAGAGAATGTATTTATTAAGTCAAACAACTTTTATATCAATACCTATAGTAACTTTCAAAAAAAAAAATAGTAAAAATAACTTTTTTTTTTGTAGCGCACAAAGTAAACCAATCCCTTAATGCTATATAAATTAACCGAAGTTGGCAACACCGGGTTCTATGACATTTCGGCTGGTTATGATTATTATAAAGTTAAATCTAGCGCCTTAGTTCCCAAAGTGGTCCAGGTGGAACCTCAGGGGTCCACGAGACTCGACGGGGTCTACGTTAACTTACGTAAATTTCCATAGTTAGATCTAATCTTCACATTTTTCTGTCGAGTTTTGAGAATATAGTAGAAATGTAGCTGCAGGGCGTCCACCGGAATCGGCAAAATTTTGAAAGTGGTCTATAAGAAAAAAAAGTCTGGGAACCTCTGATCTAGCGCATCATAGTCAGCGGCTTGACAAACAATTTCCTGGTGCCTCTAATCATTCAATATAACGTTCTCCCACTTGCACGGTTATTGCATTATTACTAAAAAAACAATACGTCAAACGACTTCGATACGCAAAGACGCTAACAGTTTCTAATACGACCATTGATCTATTATTATATAGATATATATGATCTAAGAAGACGACAATAATAGAAATGGCATGCGTTTTTTTTAATGTTCTTAGAGTGTCAGCGAGGTATTTAAGTACACACTAAGTACATACTAACATAAATAGTTTTAGGCATACAATATTTATTAAGAGAGTTTTGGCGGCAACCCGAATGAAGCATCACTTGAAGTTTTATTTTAGTTTATTGCGATGTTTAATATATAAATTTGGTGTTATTTTGTGTATTAATCGTCAATAATCGTGAACAATATTGAAACATTGGAATAATATAAATAATATAATAAAACTGTGATTAACACAGCAAAGTGGCTGTATTTTTTCAAGCAATGGACCTGCGGAATTTGCCTGGTGAAGGTAATAATCGTCGAATTGACTTCAAAACTCCCAAGAAGCAATAAAATGTGATACACCAATATTTTATTGTTAACTTGAAGAATATTATATAACTTCAAAAATATATACACTCGACACTGGCATAAATGGCGCGAACTGACAGCCAATTGCCACTATGAAAAAAAAAGAAAAAGAATATTTATTATTTTAAAGGCTGAATGCGGCTTAATTTTCAAAATTTAAAAAAAGAACTCCACGCGCTATCGAATTGACACGAATGAAAATTCAATACTGTATTATTATGGATGTTTTTATAAGTTTATAACAATTATGTTGTTCAATAAAAATTAAATTTTACCTAGCAAAAGTGTTCAGTTGTTATATAACTGCACTAACTGCAATGAAACTTTTTTATGTTTCTTGAATTAATCTGATTGTTTTTTTTTTTTCTCGTAATTTAGAGAAAATTACTATACAAAACTCGGCGGAAAAAGTAATTAACGGCCTCTTTCCGTTATAAAATTTTTATATAATGTTGGCCGGACGTGGTAAAACCGAGTACTTCCGGTATGGTTTCACAGTTTAATTATTTTTTAAAATGTCAGTGCCACATAAAAGTCGACTGGCAGATGCCATTAGTGTACATAATTAAATAAGAATATAAATACAATCCAAACCCAATTTTGATCAGTCGTAAGAGATTCTTCTAATGCATGAGGCGACGTCTCACGTTTTTGGGCCAAAGCCTTAAATCAAGTTCTTAGATCAGTGTTAATACAAGTACCTATAGCGAGCTTAGCTTTTACATGAACTAATTCGCTCCACGACGCCTTCTCGTTGTGGTTCTTTCTAAAATAATCTTATAATTCTAAACCACCATTTCCATATGGCGTAAGCCATCAAAACCTAATTCCGTCGCTTTGTTTCTAAAAGCGTATGAATAATGTAATTTAAAGTACACCAAACGAAACGTGTGTTTGCTCTGTGGCACCGGCATAATAATAGCGTCACTCCATCTCTTACCGTGGATGCTTTGAGAACCAGCTGAGGGATGTACCAGGATAATGGACAGCAGCGTCATCCTGTCATTCACTCAAAATCTACTGCGATCTCCAAGACGACTGCCAACAGTAGAGATTATGGCAAATCGCTTATTCTTAAGCAGTAAGCTCATATCCAGCAATGGACTTCCACTAAATGATGATCATAAAATAATAATAATAATGATTTATCTCTCACCACAACCAAGTACAATAAAATAAATAACTCCGGGCTAAGTTATCAATGTCGGTTGTAGAAACACTGATGCCTGTGTTACATTTAGTATAAATCTTTAAATACAAGTCAAATGAAACGTATAAAACTATAACAGCCCATATCAAACCTATATTAACAGGCTTTTAATATCTCTTAATTATTTAATCAGCGTGTTTTTAAATACTTTAGTAAACAAGGAAGATATCTACACAAATTTACGTACCAAAACACAAGATGTCAAGGTCCCCTGTAGTTTCTGAGATATCTTGACTAACGAGTGGCATTTCGCTTCTATATACGAGTAACAATATTCGCCCGCACCTCCTTCGTATACCGAATTGAATTTTCATGAAAGGAGAAGCAAGTAAGTTCACCGCGTGTGATTCGATGGAATCAAAAATAAATTGTAAGCAACTTGTGTGTGCCATCAGACTTTGTCAACAATCATCTTCATCATCAACCCGAGGAATTCCACTGCTGGACACAGGCCTCCGCCTTAAAAAGGACGGATTTGCCGTAATCTCCACGCCTGACAGGTGTCTTGGACATCTGGTCAGTAGATTCTGATCTAATACAACAATAACGCCGCTGCCCGTTAAATTGGTAGACCCATCAGCTGGCTCGCACAGTATTCACGGAGAGAGATGACGTGACAGAAGTATTACAGCAACCACTGAAATGTCAATCATCTAACGAGACGCAGTAAAGTAAGTAAGCTGTTAGAACTACGTTCCACTGTTATCACAGATTTCATACACGAGAGTTAACTATCGCGGTACACTGATTTGTGCACGCAAACGATAACAACGAAGCTAGATAGATATCAATCTAGTACAGTATGTGTTAAATCAAAATGTATTTGGTGTAAGAAACAGGTTGAAACGTCATCGACCTCGCCCCAGGAGCTAGGCTTTAGCAATGAGGTTAATGTTTGAAAGATAAACACTTTCGATATAAACACATAAATATATTTGTAAGATATGGTAAAATATTCCTAATAACAATTCTATGAAGTACAGCCAAATCAGCCTGGAGACGTTTCTGCGTTTGTGTGTTTCTGTGTGTGCAGTCAAAAGATAAATAAATATGTTTTTTTTCTTTTTAAGTAAGAACTTAATATTAAAAATATTAAACGTAATTTAAATTCTAACACTACTTATAAGCGACTGATGTGAGAGTGCGAGGCACGTGGTAGCTAGCGCAAATTGATTTATTCCGGTTATAGTCACTGTGTGTACAAACACTATTACAAACGTATAAACGTCTCCAAGCCGATTTATCGCTACCTATTCTATGAACTATTGTAGGAAACAGTGAAACTTATATTTGACGACTAAATTTAAGATCAATATTTCTTTGGTTTTGCAAATGTTTTTGGTAAGTAAATGCTTATATCAGACGATATGGCACGGCATTTGCCCACATTTTAACACTATCAACAAAGTAACAATGAAGGTCTACACACTACCACAGGAATTACTAAAATAATTAAGATCCAGAAGTGTTCACCTCTATAAAGAATAAAATCCATTATTCTTTTAGTTCCCATTTAAGTCTGATCTCTAATAAGTTAAAATATCACTAGATTCTGAATTAATTTTATGTTGATATTGATCTAAGTTATGTATATTAATATAATTATTATTTAATTTAATAATTTCTAGAATCGTTTTTATAGCGCTATTAAAATAATATTTAAAAGAAATTAATATGCTAAATACAGAACACTTCAATTTTTTGTCATAACATAATACGGAAATTTTTTAAATCAAAATTAAGCGTGATTACTAAGTTGATTTCATTCGCTAAATTTACAATCCTTAATCTATACTATTATTTTTATAATAGTATAGATTAAGGATTGTAAATTTGTAGAATTTTGTAAATTTATTAAATGTCAAATTTTCAAAAATCAAAGATATTTTAAACAAACTACTCAGATCAACTAATTAAGGGCTTCTGAAACTGAATCCGTTGATGTTTTTTTTGTTCGGGCTTCACGCAAAAACCAGCGGGTAGATTTTGATTAAACTGTTACAGTCTTAAAGGTACTATTCCGACTTAAATACTGCGGCATGTTTTATCAGAATCGGTCCACTAGAATTGAAGATACAGCTGATCCCTGTTTTAGTAGCCGCCATTAAGGTAAGAGAGGTCTATGATTGTGTCGGGATTTCCCATGAGCGGGAAACCGACATTCACGCGGGCATAGTCGCGGGTAAAACCTAGTAGTATTATAAAATTGAAAAACGTCATTATCTTTAAAAATATTTCAAAAATCTAACTCATATCAACTAATTGATGGCTTCTGAAACCGAAACCATATTTTGTTCTTTTCGCGTCAACTTGTTTGTTTGTTCGAGCTTCACGCAAAAACCAGCGGGTAGAGTTTGGGCACACTGTTGCAGTCTTAAAAGTATATTCCAAGTATAAATACTGCAGCATGTTTCATCAAAATTGATCAAGTAGAATGGAAGAAACAGCCTGATCTCAGTGGCAGTAGCTGCCATTATAAGAGAGCTCAAGTGTAAAGATGGTTCCTAGACGTTTTTGTAAATCTGTAATTATTTCGGAACCTTTTTATTATGTTTGTAATATTTTTTTGTATTTGTGTGCAATAAAATTCACTAGTTTCACTACGGAGCCCTAAAACAGAACGTCCTGCTCGATGTACTAACAGCTGTCGAACCTGAGCCTAATTTCAGTAGTCAAACGCACGAAGTCTTTTGCAACAAATTGCACACACAGCGACCTTTTAATTGTTTCATAACACACTCCGCATTCCTGAGTTATCGAGTACGATTTTTTGTAACAAAATATAATTCCGTGGTACATACATACACTAACGCTGGTATCCCATAAGGGTAGGCAAAGAACATAGATCGCCACATACTACGATATTAACACACCTCTCTCACCTCATCCACATCCATACATCTTTTCATACATTTTGTCGATTAAGGGTACTAGAAATGACCTTTTTGAAACCAACTGTTGATTTTATCAAGGTAGGTTTTTCCTGGGAGCCCTCTTCTGACACTTCCACTCAGATTTGCCTAGTATATTCGTTTCTTCAATCGAATCTCACTCATTCTTTCTAAATGACATCCGCTACATGAGAAATCCCGAAATAATCACGGATTTATATAAAAAGCCTATGAACCACTTTTACTTGAGCTCTCGTACCTTAACGGCGGTTACTAAAACAAGCTGCATCTTCAATTCTACTAAACCGATTTTGATGAAATATGCCGCAGTATTTAAGTATGAACTTACCTAATTGATGAGAAACAAATTTTCAGTCAAATAATCGGTTGTGTTGTTGAATAAAAATCACGCAATATGTTGCCGTAATATTATTACCACACCTTGGAGATGCTACGTCATATTTATGTGTGTCATGACAGCGAGCCATGATCTCAAACTGCTGATAAACAGTTTTATACAAATCTGTGTATAGCAGCATCGCAAAAACAAGTTAAAACGATGCACCTTCGCAATAAGCATTTTTCGAAATGCGCGAAAATATTTCAGTTAATTATAAAGCAGTGCGTTTGCGCGGGTAAAATCTTCGTCAGCCATTGGTCGAGTGTGAGTGCGCCATTATTGTAGCACATATGTTACGAGTGAGATAACTCAAGTTCATCTGTGTGTCATCATTTTCAACTTTACGCATCATGCAAAAAGGTCTATATTGGATTGGTGCTTATAATCGGTTTAATCAGCGTTTGTTAGCACATAACTGCGCTGATGAAGAATGCTGATCTATAATAATTCTAATTGTGATATGTAATTGTGTTAACCATTTAGAAAAGATTTTTGATTGTTATGAGAACCAATGGAGATATGCACCAGATGGAAAGTTCCACCAATATTTACTACAATCTCCAAAACGCCTTTCAAATGTGGAGACAACGGAAATTCTTTCCCATGTCCAGCAGTGAACTTCCATGGAATGATGATGATGTTGAATCCCTGAGTTTCTAGGTGGATGGATTCTTCACAGAGGAAAAGCAATATGAACCGGTGGCAATATATGCACAAGAATACTGAATCTGCATTTTATTATATTTAAAAAGTGTTTCATCACACATCTATCTAAGTGACAGTAAACCCAACCCGACTTGCGATGATAAGTTCCAGCGGTTCTAGCTAGTGGTTTCAAATTGCTATCCGATACCACTGGATTCTTAACCCGAATATGGTCACCATATGCTCAGTGGAGAAGAAAAACTTCGTGATGAAACAAGGCTGTGTGAACTTTACAACCCGTAGTGGATCAACGCGGTAGATTATACCCTAATCCCTCGTGATGAGGAGAATACGTGCCCCAATAGTGAA
This sequence comes from Thaumetopoea pityocampa, assembly GCA_017165845.1. Classification (NCBI taxonomy): domain Eukaryota; kingdom Metazoa; phylum Arthropoda; class Insecta; order Lepidoptera; family Notodontidae; genus Thaumetopoea; species Thaumetopoea pityocampa. Next base: position 19,896 of record WUAW01020890.1, read on the forward strand.
GAAAATATGGGTTGTCTCAGAAATATAGACAAAGAGACAGACTTTTTATATACATTGATCTAGCAACAAATTAAAATTCCCTGTGTCTTGGGTACTAGACAATAATATACTTATATACCCGTAGATAAATGGTTCATGCTCATCACACTGTATGTCCCCACCAGGATTCAAATCCAGGTCCAATCGGTACAGAAAGCACGGTCATTTCCACTGAACCAATCAAGCGTCAAATAATAATTATCTAACATACTATATATACTTACCGATCATGCTGTATAAGAGCTATAGAACTCGCAACCAGGTCTTCGAACTGCTTCTCACTCGCCGAACTCCCTTGCCTCTTGTGATGATGGGGAGTATTAGCTACCGATGATGCCGGTGTCAAGGTCTTTTGCGTTTGAGAATTCAAATTTTTGCCCGAAATGTTTCCACTGGACTTGCTGCCGAACAGTCTCCAGGACACAACTGTGGACGGTGAGTCGTGGTTCTTAGAGGAATTGCTTTTCCACGGGAACACTCCTCTGTAACAAAATGATGAAAAACATTACACATTACTAATAACAATTCAACAAAAATGTTTTCTCTCTGGTACACAAAAAAATATAACAAGACTTCCATCAATTTCGTCAAAGACAACACTTCTTTTAGATTTAACTTAGCTTGTATCACCTGCCCACATCACTTTATTTAGATTATATCTAAACTCTAAGCTACAAGTAATATTATAAAACCAATCAGTTTATTTATTTGTTCGCACTAATCTCAGAAACTATTAGTCTGATTTGGAAAATCCATTTCTAGTTAAATAGCCCATTCTTTGCGAAAGGTTACTGATAGTCACGCTACGAGCTATAGGCGTCGAGTAGTAATCATAAACAGTATACTGTACTGAAAAAATCATGTGTAGTGTACAGCAAATATAGCGCGGGTGAAAGCGCGGGGCACAGCTAGTAGGTATATGTAAGTACAGATATTATATCTAGGTCTATGATTCGAATTCCGACCGAGCCAGCTGACACCGAAGTCATAGTTTTTCAGTATTTCAGCTGGCATGTAAAACACACCCACTGCTTGAACCCACCCGGATGGTGTTTCAATGACCTGGTCGTTTAGATTCATCGGAATTGTGGGTGTCTACAAAAATGACGTCAGACAGTAGTCGATCATATAAGCCCTATCACAACCGATGCGGTTCCCTTTGCAATAAACAGTAGACCGTTGATACCCAAAGTGGTCTATATCGACCCCCAAGGGTCGACGATGACCTGCAAGGGGTCCACACCAACTGTCAAAAACACATTTGAAGTTAATAAATTTACAACAATGTTATATTAACTACGCTTTAGGGGTCTACCCAAAAGTGAAAAACATTACAAGTGGTCTACAAGACAAAAATTTTGAGGACCTCTGCAGTAGACCCCGGCTCGATCGAAATAATGTTAAGAGTGAACATTGTAAAGAACGTTTCCTAGACTGTCTTAGCCGCCTCCACGAGCAAAACGCCGTATTAGTACAAATTCCAATGATTATCTACACCTTATTTTAAAAATCAAATAAAAAAATATACATTACATTCATTCGATATACTGTCTTCACAATGGATGATCCAAATTATTTTTATTAAGGTAAATATTTCATGAAATTTCATTATGGACGTACCACAAAAATGAGAAAAATAATTGATTGTATGTGTTATATGTGATATGTTGTGAGTAGTTCGGTAATATTAAAATAATGTACACCTACATCATAGGTCACAGATGTTAATAAAACAGTTGTTGTTTACATTTCCTACATGGCATTTTATTTATGTGTCCTTCCTTACCACTAAAGTATGCATCCCCTCTTAAAGTAGGTATAATTATTGTAATTCGCAACGAACGCCTATAGAATTGAACCGTAAAGTTTACATTAAATACAGACAATATCCTAATGCTAATAATACAAATGCGAATGTGAGTTTGTCTGTTTGTTTGTTACGCTTTTACGCCTTAACTGCTCAACCGATCGTCATGAAATTTTGTACACACATTGTACACAGAAGGAAATACGGTACCTTTTATCCTGAAAAAAAAAACTGTTCGTGAGGGATAGAAAAGTTGTATTTTCAGCAGTCACCAACATGTATTTAAGGACATCAACGCGCACGAAATCGCGACTAAAAGTTAACGTTGAATAAATGTATTTTTTTTATTTGATCCAGTCCAGAAAACATCGTGAATCTATGTATGAGCATGTCTGTCGCTCAGGCGCCGCGCCGCCGTCGCTCGGAATGTCATTGTGTGATAATGTGCTCATAGCCGCTTGCGTGGGACTGACGCGTACGATAATTGATATCAACCGACATTAGAACGGTAATTAAATAATTTAATGAGAGCTAAACTAAATATTTGTCAAGTGTTGGATGTAAACGAAGTGTTGGATGTAAACGAAGTGTTGGATGTAAACGAAGTGTTTCTCGGAGTTGATAATTACTTATGTTTGCGCCTAGATTATACTTCAAACTTACCAATCACTATATTTAAAATTTTGAAGTAAAACTTTTTTAGACTGAGGAAGAAATTTACAGCCGTATTAAAATCTAAAAACGCCACGGTTAGAGGTTACACCAATGAGTAATTAAATCATATTTATTATAACACCTAATAGTTTGAATACAAAATTAATATTACGAGACTAGCTGTTGCTCGCGGCTCCGCCCAGTTAACCACCATTTACTAACACGGAAACCTTCTCACGGATCTTCGGATTCATAAGTTTAAGCAAAAAAACTTAATAATACCATAAGTTATCTTCCTTTGAATCGACTGCAATAAAACACTGTGTAAATTCTATTCTAGACTATAAGAAACAAATGAGCGAAACACATAGTCAAAATTCGTTCAGTAGTATTTCCTGATCTTATTTCAAAGGGATAGACAGAAAAATTGGAAGTATATTCACCATGGGACTACTGGGCGCAAGGCGGGCTATCACCCCCTACCTCGAAGACATCCCCGCCACCCGTAATATGTAAGCCAAAGACTGGAATAGTTTTCCTGCGTCAGTATTTCTGTCCGATTACAATGTAGGTATCTTTAAGACAAGTGATTAGTTTTTATTAAGCTAGGTAGCGATTTTACCACCCTAGGTTACATCGCCACTTACCATCAGGTGGGATTTTAGTCAAGTACTGGCTTAAATGTGATTAAAAAAATCCAATTAAAAATTTTCAAAAGATATTTTATGTACGGATTTGGCCCAGTTACTGTTTTGTTGACTACAACAAAACAGTAACTGGGCCAAATCCGTACATAGAATATCTTTTGAAAATGTTTTATACTAATATAGATAGATAGATAGATGTAATTTAGTAAATGGTTAATGTTGTTCGTTGGACAGCAGCAGTTGATTTTATTGCACAATACGAAAAGTATATTATCTTAGATTACCTTAGCTTTCTTATATAAGAAGCTTGTAACTTATTAAGTGTTCACGTCCGACATCGACCGTGAATATTATAATTAGGGAGTTTACTGAAATTCATCAAATAATTCATCGAAAAAAATCCCAATTCTTCGATAGTATAGTGGTCAATATCCCCGCATATCATGCGGGAGACCGAGCTTCGATTCCCCTCCGGAGAGCCAGGGGAAAAGGCGTGATTGTATGTATGTCAAATAAAATACACAAATATCCTAAAGAAATTTCATTTATTTCTACACCTAGTTTAGACCTGCTACCTTGAAAAGAATTGTTTTTTTTTTAAGTTTCAAGCAGGACTTTAAATATTTTCGAAATCATCATCATCACTGGTCCATATTCGTCCCCACTACAGAGGCACGGATCTCTCCTAATCAGGAGAGAGATTAGGACGTAGTCTGTCACGCTGGCCTAATGCAGGTTCATAGACTTCACACACCCGTGTGGGCATACGGGTTTCCTCACAAAGTTTTCTTTCTCGGTTAAGTACATTGGTGTCTGCAATGTAGGCCGTAGGTACATGAATTAGAAATAACTCACTGGGACGGGACCGGAATCGAAACCACGACCTTTTCGACCGCGTGTCGTTTTTAGCACGACTTGATCATCAATGTACTTTGAATAATATGATAATGCTAACAGAAGTTAATATGTATCGAGATAAAAATAAATGACTCAATGTCGTCAATCTTCTAGTGACCAACGACAAAGACATACAAATACACTTTACCAGGAAAAACCGAATGTGTACAAGAAATAAAATTAATTGACGCTTGGGAACCAACCGTCTACATGTGCGGCCTTCGCTCCACTTGCGTAGAGCTTTATCACCGAATTGGTTTGTATAACAAATTAATTTTTGCATTAGGTTTATATTTGGTTTGCGCAAATATGACCACGTTTCTGAATTTCGCTCTAAACTCAAGTGGTTACCCATCCGTTTTCGCCGGAAAGCTCATATACTTTCTCTTTTGTATAATATCCTCTTCAT
>WUAW01020909.1:12148-23837 GCA_017165845.1 Thaumetopoea pityocampa
AAAACGCAACATTTATTGACAAAAATGTAGGTTGGTACTTGTTAAAAATGTTTCCTATCTCGTTTTGGTGTTTGGCATTAGAAAAAGATAGGGAGAGTCTAAATTTAGATCAAATTGTGTTACATCAGAAATGACACTAATGTATCGCATTTTTCGGATTGGTAGTTCTATGTTGAGAACAAATTGAAACTAAATATGGCGTTGCTGTCGAAAAAACTATTGAGAATATACATTGATCAAGTAGTTTTGCATTATAAATATAGGTGACGTTACTTTTGCTCTTAGAAATGGGTGTATCCAGTATTGGGTATGTATCCAGTATTCGGTTCACCTCCTCTACCTATTTATCGAACCAGCCCCCCTAGCCAAGTTGACATTTGACAATCGTTATCGCTAATAGTAAGGAAAAAAATGTACTGGAATGACACTTCTACTCGATAGGTCACGTGTTACTTGGCGATTAGAAGTGTCATTCCAATACATTTTTTCTTTCTATTAGCGATAACGATTGTCGAATGTCAACTTGTTTAGGAAGGTAGCCCCTCAAGACAAGATGACATTCGACAATCGTTATCGCTAGTATAAACGAAAAAATGTATAGGAATGACACTTCTAATCGTCAAGTAACACGTGACCTATCGAGTAGAAGTGTCATTCCAATACTTATTTCGTTTCTATTAACGTTAAAGATTAAAGTCAACTTGGCTAGAGGGGCTGGTGGTTTCCAAGAAGCGGGTATACGTTATTTGTAGATATTGCGTCACATACCTAGCAGGCGTGCGCTCAGAATGTCTGCAAGTTGGCATCTAATCATCATCAAATGTTTGTAGTTTTATTATTGAATCAAACAAGTAATAACGATAAACATACATGTTTATTCAAGTAATTCATATTTTTGGATTTTTTTTTCCGAGCGCCTGTAAAAAGAAATCGCAATGGAACATTGCTATGTCGCCTCGGCGTACAACAAGTTGTATCATATAGGTATTCTTTGTTGGCGCAAATAGGTGCTAGCAAATGCCAATTAAAATCGATTATAAGTACCAAATCGATAAAGTCCAAGCTGTATTATGCATATGGTTGAAAATGTTGGGCGGTGCAGTGGGGCCTATGCACCCGGGAAAACCTGAGGAGACTGGGAAATGTACAGGAAGTACAAGTACTCACGAGACTTTCTCGCTTTGTAGTTTCTTCAAAAAATTCAACACGCCCCGTCGATTTTTCTTGGATTTTTTTATATATCACGGGGCGATTCAGTGCGCGCGCGGCGTTCGTTGATTTTTTCAAACTAATTCTTCGACTACCCTCCCCTTCCCACACACATACTTTTAGGAGGGTAGGTTAGGAACTTTTGAAAGGGAAGGGATGATGAAGATTGCGCGATTTAAAAAGTCGCGCGTTCGGCGTCAACAAATAAATGACAGATTAATTCGCCTCGTTCAAAACATCTGTGATGCCACGCTTACATTCGGCCAACGGCAAGCGAGGATTTTACCCGCGCAAACGCACTGCCTTATAATTGACTGATATATTTTCGAGTGCCAAAAAATGCTTACTCGGTACATACTTGTATCTTATTCTTGTAGTACTACTGTAATATTATTAAAGCTTATACATTATATATCTGCTGTGTGACGCTGGTATAACAATAATGTCATTCCATGTATTCCCTTGGGTGCGTGAGAACATACATTATTATACATTAGGATAATGGGCAAGAGCGTTATACTGTTATTCAATCAAAATCCATTGCGATCTCTAAGATGCCCGTCAAGACTGGAGATTACGGCAAATCCCTCGTTTTTATTGAGGAGACGTATTTCCAGCAGCGGACTTTCACGAGCTAATATTGATTATGATGAAAGGAACATTCTGATGCGTAACCTAAATTAATCAAAAATAAATTTACAACTAAATTAACGTAAGGAACTCGAAAAAATAAAGACATATTTTTTTAAACATTTAATTACATTCAACTGTAAAAACTGAACAAAAACGAAAATTAAAGAGAATTTTAAATAGTTAAGTAACACGAATTTGTTTTTCAACACGCAGTGGGGTCATCGCGCGACATATCGCACTTCCGCTTTCAATGTATATACCTAAGTATCTTGTATTATATTTTTAATTAGGTCTTTAATTAGTTGAATGACGAATTTAAATTGTTAGGTAGGCATACACTGAGCTCTTGACTCAAAACTGTCAATGAAATGCGTTCAAATCGAACGGGTGGGTTTTGGACACACGAAATAACCTAATTTAGGCCTAAACTCAGTGCATTATTAGACACCTAAAAATGAGTTCCGGGTGAATCTTAATGGAACTAGTCGCAGGAATTATGTAACAAGATGACAGACTATTTCCAGGACCAACCATATGGCTATAGGATATATTATAAAAAAAAAAACTAGAATCGTTAGATATATAAAAATATAAAGCCCTAATATCTTAATCTGTAATATATACAAATTGCAATTCTCTATTTATACAGAATAGCAAATTAAAGAAGGCAACCAACTTCTACCCTCCATTTTTTTATATTTTTAATGTCACTTAGTCGTTGCCTGTGGCTTCACACGTGTGAACTTTCTTTTTAACGTGAAGAGTCATGTCATTGGCTCATCCTGTATTTAGAGTATCTGACAAGCTATAACAACCGTGGTTCAATACAAAATATAATGGCCAAAATATAACTTTGCTCTAAAACATACTTCCTTCTCACAGCTCTCTTTTTTCCTACTTCAATCAGTTTAGAATGCGAAGAGTAAGAGTAGTACAAGAGAAGTATATATAATTAGAATGTACATTTTATTCACATGTTCTTTGGTATATCTGTCATTCTCCTTGTACTTTATTATTTCGGCACTACCCAAATGTAGACTGGCAGAGTATGCCTCAGGCATTATGTCCGCCATTGCGCATTGTGTAAGTTTAAATAAAAAATATACTATACTAATACTTAAAAGATATAATAAAACGTGTTACTTAATTGACCCAAGAGATGTTTGCAGCCTATCATCTTAAGTTCATTAAAGGAATGGAATTATTCTGTTTCGAAATGATTTTTCAAAGACCAAGGATTATCCAATTCTTTAAGTTGGGGTCTTCATTGGATTTTTTATCAGTACTTGGAGAGACAGTTTTAGGCATGCTTATTTTCCTATTTTTAGTCAATGGTTCTTCATAGTACAGTTCGAGAGTGTCTGAAAATCGTTTCTTCCTTTCTTGTATCTTTAACGGTTTTCTTATTCTGGCACACTCGTTTATGTCTGACGACACATTGAGACTAGTTGCAGTTTGGTTTATATTTTTACTGCAATTTGGATTCTTATCTTTGCTTTTTTTATAATCCAAATGGTTCTCTTTTCTTACTAAAAATGTCTGATTTTTTGTCTCAATTGTTTCCTGTTTAGAAAAATTTTGGGAGTTTAACGAATACGCTGACCGTATTATAATGGGTAGCTTTTGCCCTTGTTTTCGTTTGGCAAAATGAAGATTTTGCTGTGAAGATTTCACTGCACTTGTTTTTTTTCTGATTCCAATTCGTGTTTCCAATTCAGCGACTGGGATTACTGTTTTATTGTGTACTGTCGCATTTTGTTCTGGACACTTACCAGTGTCATTTTTGTTTTTAACATTTTTAATTGATAAAACCCCATTTTGCATATTTAATTCACACATTATACCTTTATTATTTGCAATCTCTTGTTGGCTTATTGTCGAAAGTGGTTTGAGTTCGAAACTGCTACCAGAAGCACCTGTGGTGTGAGGTGATGTCGACAGATAAAATATTTCAGTATTCGTGTTATGTGTAGTTGCACTCGAATTAATGGTGATAGCACCGAGTTGGTCATTTTTAATACTTCCAAGATTGATGTGATTGGACTGAATTGGTATAAAATTCACCTTATTAGCCGCTTCGTCTGCAATCGATGTTGAATTTTGCCTTTCGGTATTTGTAATATATGATAGTTCCCCGTTCGGAAGCACCAAATACTCCGTGACAGAAGGCACAAATGTATGTGTGGGTGTTGCAAGAGGAGTAGAATTTTGAGCAATGGGTTGTGATACATCAACATCGCTCACTCTATTAAAGCTGACTGGTAGAATATTACGATTAATGTTCACATACGTTGGATGAACATTTTCAGGCTGCGAAATAATATTACTATTTGTGATTTGGTTTGTTGTAATGGCTTTATTTTCAGGTATACTTTTTTTTTGATGAAAGCATTTTTCATTACAGTTTTTTTGTATTTTATTTCCTTCTGGTGTACTTACAAGGTATATAATATTATTACATGTACACGTATTTGGAATAGGAGATATTTTTGGTACGGGCTGTGTTAGAATATCCTTAGCAACATTATCTTGCACCCGAAGATTTATAATTGTTTTAGCTTGAGGTAAAACCCCAGCTTTCTCACTTTCATTAATTGATTTAGAAATATTTAAAGGGGCAATATTAGTTACTGGATTTATTATGTTAGGAATGATCATTGTCTTTTTAAGTACAGGTTTTTGTAGCTTTTTTGTCTGTTTAATCAAAATGTCTCCTGTCTGGCTAACCAAATTCTCTTGTGTGTGCCTAAACAAATTGTCTTGGGTCTGGTCAAACAAATTGTTTTGTGTATCTCTATTCAAAGTATTTTGTATTTGCTTAACTGGACTTTCTTGTGTCTCTCTGATTAAATTATACACTGTTCGGTTATTCAAATTGGATTGTGTCTGTTTCATCAGATTGCCTTGTATAGTTATACAACCGCTTTGTGTCTTTTTAATCAAATTGTTTTCAGCCTGACTATCTAAACTATTTTGTGTCTGGGTAAACAAATTCTCTTGTATCTTTCTAATGCAATCGCCCCTTGTCCAGTTATCTAAATCGTGTTTTGTCTGTCTTATAACATTGTTTTCTGTTTGGCCAACTAAACTACATGGTGTCTGGTTAAACAAATTTTCCTGAATATTACTAATAAAATTGCCCTGTTTCTGACCAACCAAATCGTTTTGTGTCTGTCCAATCAGATTATTATGGGTCCAATTAGTGAAGCTGTTTTCAGTCTGGCTAACCAACCTGTATCCTTTTTGGCTCACCAAACTGTCACAAGTCTGACTAAGCAAATTGTTTCCTTTCTGACTCACCAAACTGTCTTGTGTATGACTAACTAAATAGTCTTGTGCTTTTTTAATCAAACTTTCTTGTATCTGTACTGGTAAGACCTCTGCAGTGAGCAACTTTTGGTTTACACATCTTACTTCAGTCATATTCGGTAAGCGTATTGCTGTATTTCTCTTAGGGATAATAGGTATAACTTCATTGGCATCGAGAACATCGCGTACATTATTTTCACTATTACATATATCACCATCATTATAAATTGAAGTATCTATTGGTATTTCATAACTGTCTCTCAAGATTTTTGTATTATTTATATTATCTTGATTAAGATGTGCATTTTCTTCATCTTGTTTAAAATACATTCTACCATTTACTAACTTGGTTTCAAAAACTTTGCTAACATCAACTGTTAGTCGTTTTAAATAACTCATCAAAATCAAATTACGTAAAGAACTAACAAATGCAGTATTTAATCTCTTTAAGCTGATATTAAAATCTGGATTATTTATCAATTCTGATGGATTATATTTGCGAATGTGTGGTTTTTTAAACATATTATTAGATAACTTGACTCTCTGTGTATCAGATACATTATCTTCTATTTCTTCATCAGCACAAACCTTAGTTGTATTTTCTTCATCATCATTTGAAGCCACAATAGTATGAAATACTATATCACCATCGTCATAAAATGGCTTTGTTCTAGTGGGTTTTATGCCATCTTTATTATCATTAAGAGATTCAGTTGTAATAATTTCTATGTCCTCATCATCATCACTTATTTCTATAATCATAGATTCTTTATCTTTCTCAATATTTCTAAATTTGTTTTTCACAGGATTACTTCTATAATTAACTATATCTATCAACTGTTTATTATTACTAATTTCAAACGGTTTATTTTTAAATAAGCCCATATGATCTAATTTAGTGGTGTACACCAAAGGTAGTGAAAGTAGTTTAGGATCAATTTCTTCTGTGTCCTCAGCTGTATCTTCATCTTTATCTTCATTTACTTCAATTTCATCTGTGCGGAAAATATCATATGGTATTATAATTAAACTTATTTTTTTAAATATTAGAGATATACGACAACTGTGTCCAATATATAAAAATTTAAAAAAAAAAACAGAAATAGGTTACATTGTTTTGGGGAAAAGTTTCTTTATTTTTTCATATACAAATTTAAGAATCTTTTTTAAACTTTTATCGGTTTTAGTTATAATAAATACATGCTATTTTATTTAATAATACATGATGTTTTTTATTTTAAAAATAGAATTGCGACAAGTAGTTTTAACAGTCCTCTCAACTTTATTAAAGAGTTCTGAAGAAACCAAAATAAGTGGAAATCTGAGGTTGCAAGATCAGGGCTACGCAGTGAATAAATTAACACTTCCTAGTTAAGCTCTTAATTTTTAAAGTGACTAAAAAAGTGTATGGTTCGGCATTATCATAATGAAAAACCACACCCTCCCTGTTTAATTATTCGGTCATTTTATCTCAATTTCTTACTTTAATCTCATCAGCTGTTAGCAGTAGAGATCAGAATCAATAGTTTTGTCTAGCAATAAAAGCTCATGATGTGTGTTGATTAGTTTCACTACAATGTGTGGAACATGTCCATACTTTAACTATGATCTTCCATATATTCTTGTTGGAAATCCACTTCTCATCATTCATGATCAATCTTTTTAAAAATGGTTTGATTTTATTACATTTGAAACGGAAATTGCAAATGAGAATATATATGGTTCATGACATTGCTTTTTGTGTGCTTATGTATTATTAATTTTTTTTATATAGCTCATCATTTTTTATTTCAATGTTTCAAAGTTGTTCACAATCAATATTTAAAACACCACCAAATTTACATTCCAAACATCACAATAAACTAATATAAAACACAAAACCTTAGATCCGAGATTCTCAAACTTTTTTGTCTTATAGAGCACTTGTAATGTTTATCACTTTTGGGTAGATCCCCAAAGCAGGTAATATGAAATATTTGTAAATTTATTAACATCAAATGTTTTTGAAAGTTCGCATCATCAACCCCTGGGGGTCGATACAGACCACTTTAGGTGATGTCCATCGGGTTGCCACCAAAACACCAATTCTATTGAAAAATATCAGATTTTTTTAATTGTCAACTTTTCATTGGTACCATAACCAGCCAAGTAGTAACAGTACAATAAAAAAAGATTTAATCACAACTTCACACATATGAAATAGAAACTTTTCCCCGACTTATTAATATGATTATTTGATTGAATATTTCTTATCAAGCAACCATTTAATAAATCATAATGGTCATAATTGTCTTAAGAAAACTGAAGATTTCAAAAACTACATAGTACATATCTCAAAGTTTTATACTTATTTCAACACTGAGTAAACAAGATGTTTACATGAATTTTCACCATCTTCCTAAAACAATTGCCATATTAGACAAATAAGGATCAAATCTTACCAAATTTAATTTTGGCAATCTTACTGTGTGGATTACCATAATTAAGATTGCAAGGAAATTTAGTCAATGAATTATCTTCATCTTTGGTAGAACTTATCATTTTCTTTTCCTCGCAGTCACTTTGTGTTTGATTTTGTTCAATCAACCTTTCTAATGCTTGTTTACATTTAATATCTATTAAATCTTCTATTGATAATGGCATTTTCCAGACTTTTTTCTAATTTAAAAGTAATAAAAAAGGTAGCTTTCTTGCTTTTAAGTTTTCAACGTGATTTCAATTATTTATCTTCGTTTTCCAATAAATGACATACTGCTTTATAACAATTTAGACCTAGATGGAAACAATTACAAACAAAACCATTGACACAAAATTTTAAATTAATCAGCATACTTTATTTAAATGTGGGTAAATACAGTGAACAAAAAACCCGTGATCACAATTAAACAAGTTGGGTTTCTCTTCGAATTAACACAAATGCTTTTCACGTGCACATTTCAGTAATTAATAAAAGTAAACTATACTGTGCTGAACTTATTGAGCCTAACTTACCCTTTTTGTTTTATTTATGTATTTTTATAAATCATAAAAAACTTATAAAAATTTCTAGTATAGCATTAGTCTTTGTAATATACACAGAGTAATATCACTAATGATCAGTAATATTATAAACGGTAGTAACTAGTATACAAACTAGTGCGTACCCATGTGTACCACAGAACAAGTAACGCTACGTGGTCTATACCGTAGGTACATATCCACAGAGTACATTATCCTAGTATGTGGCACAGACTAGAAAATTAAATTGCGTTTCAGCAAATAGTTCCTATGCCGTAATGTTGGTAAGATTGCAAGCCAATGTTGCTACATAACTATAAATTATTTTTGTTTTGAGTACGCACCTGAATATACAAGTAGAATGTAGAGGAGACTTGTTATAGCAAAATGTTCTTTTTTATCACTTCTCTATGGAGTTTATCATAACACTTTCCCTAACTGATAAAATAAAACTTGAGTTCCAATCTAGACCATAGATGCAGTGAACTTATTTTTCTCTGCATCGCTTTGAGCCATTCATCTTTGTTTCTTCTTTCTAAAGTTTTACTATAACTTCCTGGAAACTCATTAGAATCTAACAAGCATACAAAGTCCTTATATCGTTCCAGTGGTTGAATATTCTCTCTTTATCTGAGATTATACCTGAAACTAACAATGGATTCTTTGACCTCAAAATCTTGAGTATTTTCGAATTGTTCTAAGGTACAATCATGCATATGATCCGAAATAGCTCCAGTATCTTTTTCTAATACCTGTTCTTCTTGATCATCATTATGATCGTGATCTGGCAATACAGCAGATTCATTATTTGCTGCACATTCTCCCTCTAGAATACGTTCAAGCTCATAATATTGCTGTTTTAGAGAGTCTACTGCCTTTAGGATATCATGCTCTAAAACTTGTGGATTAATCTCTCCTTGTGATCTAGATAGCTTTATATGAATTCTTAATTACAGATTACGGCAAAATGTTACATCTCTGGATCCAACAGTTTTCCTGCCGTCCCAAATCCGATAACCATCATTATTGTTATATCCAATAAGGCTACCTTTAACAGCTTTCTTATCGAACTTATTCCTTTTTTTGTTTAGGAACATGATAATAATATTCCCTACCGATTACGCGCAAATGAGATATTTTTGGTTTTTTTGTTGTGCTAAAGCTCATATGGTACTTTCCCTTCAGCTTTAGTGGGTCCTGTAGTCGACTCCGAACATAAGCAGATGTGTTAATTAATTCTGCCCATAAAGTCTGTGGAAAAACCTCTACCGAATGCATATATGACCTAGCGGTTTCGACTAGCGTCCTATTATTCCTTTCAGCACATCCATTTTGTTCAGGATTATAGGGCATTGTTAGCCGCTGTATTATTCTTTGGCTATCGTTATTATTTTAGTTTGTTTTAAATTTAAGTTTCACGCGGGTGCTAATTCTGCTGTAAGAGAACTTAACTAAGTTTAGTCTCTCCCTTTTTCTAATGTCAAACTCCAAAATGAGACAGCAAACGTTTATAAGGCGTACCAACCTATATTTCTGTTAAACGGTTAAAAAAATGAAGCATTTTTACATATTTTTAGTACGTATGTTCCGAAGTCGCATCTAAATCTTTTAATTTTGACGTGTCTAAACGAAACTGACAGCGCCAAAATTGTAGCTATCTCGTTTTGGTGCTTGACATTAGAAAAATATAGGGAGAGTCTAATTAAGTTCTGTTACAACAGAATTATCACCATTATTTAATTACTTTATATATACTGCATCGATTCTGAGGAAGAATCCGGCTATGCCTTTTTGCTTGTCAGAATTGTCACAGTAATAGTAAAATCAAAATTCCACCGCGTGACGTATTCGCTCATCATAATCACCAATCAGTGGAAATCCACGACTGGACCTGGACTCTTGCAAAGTAAGCCAGAAATAAAACACTACATTAAATTTATCATTTATTTTCATTGTTCATAGCAATCAAACAATCATGGTACTTAAAATAAATTAAATGAAATGCAAGACATATATGAAAAGGTAACATTTCATCTATAATTAAGTATGTAATAAGACCACATTAATGAAAAGCTGAACGGAAATAAATAACTGAATTTAAAATTCAGTATTTTTTTTTTATGAACTTGTCCATTTTGTTTATCGAGATTACCGCTAGAGGCGTTGGTGTGTTCGTAAAAACAATACGTTGTTTTCAAAATCCATCGAATATCATCGTAAAGTAGGGCCGTTTTGATAGGCCACATTTGACGTCTCTAAGTCTAAAAGTTTATTAGTCAGTATATTTTAGCGGCAACCCAAATGAAGCATCACTTGAAGTTTTATTTTAACGTTTTATATTAATTTATTGTGTTGAACAATGTACAACAATTACCGCTAGTACCACACTAGTTAAACCTCTACCGTAGAAATTACATAAATTTTGGGTATGAAATTTCAAATAATTAAAATATTATCCCATACTAGAATAGGAGTTACTAATATATCAATATCGGATCGGTGCCGATATCGTTATCGGTTTATGTGACAACGCCCACAAATAAAAATGAGTACGATTCCCAACAGACGCTTTTACTATTTACCTTTTTTTTCGCTTTTTTGTCAATCTTTTTAAGGCGCGTTTAAAATCGCCGATCAAAATGACCAATTCATTTAAAAATTAATGTCACACTTAAAATATTTAAAATTACTCGTATCGACAAATTATTTTGTAACACACTAAACAAAACCGTAATCTTGATATTTCGAACAAACACGCAGACCTTAGCTGTCATGAACGCACCGCCAAACTGTCAATATATTACAGTCTGACCACGTAGTCATGATACTTGGTAGAGGTAGAGTTTTGAACACGGTTTTCCGTAGGTAAGTGCTGCTAAGTTTCTAATAATAAATAGTGCTGCTATATACAATTACTGTCGCTTTTAATTAGAGCTTCATCTGACGAAATTAGAAAAAATAGTACGTTATCTCATAATGCACTAATTTTATTATTATCTAAAATTATATCACAGTCATTAAACAATTCAGCTTGGAATGAGGATCAGCTCTTCTAAATATGTGGCATATATACGTCCATTTCTACACATAAAAAATAAAATACATATTGATTGCTTAACACTTGCTGCTGATAACGCGTCGACGCGTGAAATAGCACCAATGTAAAGCTAATCAAGCACTTACGTTTTCTTGGTAGCCAATCAAGCGTTCGCGCGGGAAATTTTGTTGTTATAAGTAGATGTCCTTCCGTGAAGACCCATTCCTACGGCGAGGTAATAACTATCAGCACATACTCGTGACCGACAGTGAGGGTGTTAATTTGTTACCCATAAATTCGCTTGCGAGATATTGATTCATAAATGGTGATAAATCTGTTGTAACACAAATAACTAAATTTAGACTCCCGCTACCTTTTTCCAATGCCAAACGCCAAAACGAGACAGCAAACATTTTTAGCGAGTACCAACCTACATTTCTGTCAAAACGTACAAAAATGTTGCGTTTTAGCGTATCTTTACTCGGTATGTTCCGTGGTCACGTC
>WUAW01020909.1:23853-35360 GCA_017165845.1 Thaumetopoea pityocampa
AACATTTTTAGCGAGTACCAACCTACATTTCTGTCAAAACGTACAAAAATGTTGCGTTTTAGCGTATCTTTTTTTTTAAATCTAAATTTTGACGTCTCCAAACAAAACCGACAGCACCAAAATTGTAGATATCTCGTTTTGGCGTTTGAAATTTATTACATTATAAAAAGATAGGGGGAGCCTAAATTTAGATAAGTTCTGTCATATCAGAATTACCACAATTATCAGTTACCATCGAGTTACCTCCCTACCAAATTTCAAAACAATTACCGTTAGAGCCATAAAAAGATAAAAAGGAGAAAAATAAACTCACTTTTACTTCTCTCTTATTGGTGTGATGTGGATAATTTGATCAGGTTGGGTCTAACACGGTGAGTGTCACACGTGCGTCGGACTTAGGTGTTCGCGTGCTGTTTTGATCAATGACTCACGTGCCCCTACCGGGCGAGAAAGAAACAAGCGATTCTGAACGGTCAAAGAAAAAACTCTAACACGCAGACACGTGTTAGAGTTTTTTCGATCTCTAAATCGTATCATGTTAGCCTGCAGGCATATGGCGAAATATCTTTTAGATTAATAAAAATGTTAGGCTCACAACGCTGTGCGAACTAAAATGCGCTTTATTGTGTCGCCACTAGAGTCGCTATTTAATTAAAAACATAAATCTTGTACTTCAGAAATCGAAACTACGCAACGCAGTATTATGTGAATTTCTCCCGTTTTAAATTGAAAATGATTAAAAAGTAATTCATAAAATACAGTAATTCAAAATTAACTGAATTTTAAGATAACATAGGTTCGTTTCCAAATTAGTGACTGGCTCGCAATATGATTTTACTAATGTCTTAGTAGAAGAATGTATAATAACCTGACGGAATGAAACTAGTCCCTTGGAGGAAGCGACTGCCCTTAGGATGGGATGCTACTTGCGTCGACACTCTGGCACCGTGTCATCTTCCGGAGATAGTCCTTGAGGGTGACGGTGCGGCTATCGGTTCCTTAAGCGCAGTAAATACATTTCTCAGTACAAATTACATTAGAGCCTTGGAGAGCAGGAGCTCACAAAGTTTTTACAGAGACCGCGGCTCGCCTAGTCAGCACAACGGGCGATCAGAACGCTGGCCGCTATTTGGCTCAACATTTAGCAATAGCTACACAACGAGGGAATGCGGCCGGCGTTATGGGCACCCTACCGACCGACAACAGTGCACCTTTCTCAGAATATTTATTTATAGCTTTATTTATTGTTTTATTCTTGCTATCTGTATGTAGAGGGTAAATAAAATAATATAAAAAAAAATCACCAGTAATTCGAGTTAACGATTCATTGTTCAATAAACGACTTTGTGATAAAATTTGCGATAAAGTTCGGCAAGAGTGCATACGCATAAAATTAACAGATTACTAACACAATCGTGTTATATGTTCACATATTTATGTACATCATGTGATATTCTTAAGTGAACCAGTACAATAAACCGTTATGTAGACAATCAAATTAATTTATGTTGTTTGACATACAATAATAATAATCGTTTATTGTCTTATAGTATTAGAAGTATATAAACAAGTCTGTGCACATTATCACTGCAGATAACAGGTGGCTGGCTCAGCGCATGCCGACCAGATTCACATCTGTTCAGCGCTGGTTTTCAGCCGGTCCCTCACTCTTTCAACGCGTTTATCAACATCAGTGGGAAGCGTGATATATACAGATTAAATAAGCACAAATTTATTTTATTTAGATTTTTATGGAACAAACAAAAAAAAAATGATCACACACACACATTTACAAAAACACATATACATACACTCATATCCATGTACATCCCATACATACGTACAAAAATCAATCCGTCCATATGGTGCTCTCCACGCTTCTCAATAATTGGAACTTTTCTGTACTGCCATTAATAATGCTCTTAAACGATTCTTGTAATATGTGAGCGGTACAAAAGCAAAGGTGCCGTTTTCCGTGCAATAGGAGTGCGCAAACCTAATGATATTTAGTCACTCTTTGGGTTTTCCTTACAAATCTCTTCATCGGCCATCTTACTAATTCGTGACTTTAGCGTAACGTGATTGGTGAACGCATCATTTTTGCAAAAAAAAAATGTAAATGGCGCCTTTGCTTTTATATTCCTAATATACAGTAATGTATTTCCCACTTATGTACGCGACGGTATCTGCGCAAAATTTCCACTGCTGTGTTGCCACTCGTCAGGAATTATCATTCGTGCCAGTTACTACTGTAAAATGTGTGACGGCCTCAATACTTCGTTATATAAGTTCAACGCATTGTGAACTAGATGGCGCTATACTTATATATTATTAAAATCTTACAATTGTTATATACTACAACAAGTTTCTAATTGGTAGTCTAGTGGTACTAAACACGATTGATAATCTAAAGTCCGAGGGTTCAATTCCGGTCTCGAACCACTGGGTTATTTTAAATTCATTTACGGTTTATATTGTCCCAATGTGAGTGAGTACATTGGGACAATATAAACTAAATTAAGAAAGAAAATTTCGTGAGAAAACCTGTAAGCCCGCATGGATATGTGAAGTCTACCAAACCGGCACTAGGCCTAATTTAAATTATGATACCTATTGTTTCAATCTATCCTAACTCGTATATTCAGTACACATCTACGGCTGACAATGGCCACTTAAGGCGCCTCCCCGAGTAGAATAATGCGTTAGCTGCAGTGGCGCCGACTCCATGGGGCCTGAGGGGGCCCGAGCCCCCTCAAAAATTCGTTCGGGGGGGGGCGGAGCCCCTCCAATAATTTAAGAAAATTATTAGTTATATTATGCTTTGTAAAATCACAAAATTATGTTAGTATTTTTTATTTTCCTTGTTTGACGATAGTTACCTTTTAAAATATATTGAGTAATGAGTTAAAATTAGCTTTTTTCGAAAATACCGTGCTATAAAGACCGTTTCTTTTTTCAAAGCCAAAAGATGTGTCAGGCTTGTCGAGTTTCCCGGAGTGACGAGTTATCGACAGTCGAATTTTCGGGGTTCTAATGTTGATCATATAACTCCAAAATGCTTAAAAAAAAACTTTAAAACTCACTATTTTTCATCTAAAATTTAGAAAATTTTCCGGGGCAAGACCCCCGGTATGGGCCCCCAATATTTTTTATAAGTCGGCGCTCCTGGTTAGCTGTACTATGACAGACTTTAGTACCTATCTGTTAGTAATTAAACTTTACATTACATACCTTCAATATGTTGTTTTCACTTTATTTTCCAGATTCAAATTATTTTTAATGCAGTTCATATTTCACAAAATTTCTTCATGAACAAGCAACAAAAATGTGAAAAAAATGCAATCATTTTTTTCTTGAAATACACATTATTTTAATTTAATTTACAACTAACCTATAGATAGACGTTTTAGTAACGAATATTTTGTCCGTTTTAATTTTGTAGTCCCAAAAATTGATTTTATAAGAAAATAATTCATAAGTTTGTGGCTGTTCAAAACCTCAACTCATACGGGAGTTGGTCAGCCACATAAGGAAATGAATGTCCAAAGGTATTTGCTGGGTGTACCGCCATAAAAAAGTTAATAATCAGTATAAATTTCACGTAGAACATGCGATTGGGTTGCTTTTTATAAACGTACATATATCGCCGCACAATTAACTTCTCACGGATTACCACGGATTATTATTTATTTTAAAAAAAGTTCCATACTCGCCACTTTCTGAGCTAAATTTTGTTTGAAAATGATTTTAATCTATACACACAGTACAAGTTTAAAAACATTAAATTGCTTCGTAAATGTAATAAGATCGTGTATATGAGTTATAAAATTTAATTTTATCGCTTTGATTTTAAACTCCTAAAATACAATCTTCTTCGGTTTCGTCATTGCATTCATTAATCATCATTGAGAAATTATCCGGTTCTAAGTCCATTTGGTCTTCACTAACATCATTGCCCTCAGCTTCATCATCTTTGTCAGCTTTCTCAGTAGGTACATTACTATTGGAGGTTGTAGTTTCCCTCATTTTTTTAGCTATTTTAGACAATGGTTCTTCATCTGATGAGTCGTCTAATTGGGGATTCTGTTTTCGTGATTCATTTTCACTGTTAGAGTTCTCAAGGTATTCTTCCTCCATGGGACAATCTGAATCAACCAAGTCAATTCTCGCGTCAACTTTACATTCAAAACTTTCTTTCCTTGGCCGTCTCCGAGGCTTGCGGCGTTTATTAGTTATATTATATTTCAAAACATTAAGTTTTTTCAATTCTTTAAGATTTTTTACAACAAACACCTTAACTTTCTTATTACGTGATTTTGAAAATGATTTTTTTAATATGTTAGGGTGTACAGATTTAAACAATTTTATTGGCTTTACATCGCTATCATCTTTAGAAATATTTGCATATTTATTTTTTTGAGAGGCCGTTAAAAGAGACTTGGCATTGGTTGTATCTGAAGTATTAATATCGGTATCATCTACGACGTCATCAGTCAAATCAATTGTCGGCATAAGTGACGTTGCAGGGCCCGCTTTTTTACTTAACAATTTTCTTTCAATACATACATTAATAGGTACTATTATACCAGTATTGAAATCTAGTTTAAAGAACAATCCGTTATTTGCACGTGCATATTTTAATTCAGCTAATGAAGTAATTGTTGTAAATTCCGTTACATTACCTAAAGAATTTGTGTCTAGTTCTGAACTCATAGGCATTGCTGATATATTTTCTGGAAGCATATGCTTTTCTAGCCCATGTTGTATGACTAGATTAGAAGAAACATCTTCTTGTGGTGTATTTGTAATTGTAGGGGTAATGTCTTCAGCAGATATGCCAGACATTTCCATTAAATCAGATAATATATTCTTGCTATTCACAGAATCTTTCTCATTCATAGTTTTTTCAGTATCATTAAGTGTCGTTAATATCTGTGTCGCAGTCAGATCTTTTTCTATAGTTGTGTTGTCATAGTCCATCTGCGAGTCTTTTATTATTGAATTTGCTTGGTCTTTATTTATACAACTTGATTTCTCATTTTTTTCGATGGTTGTCACCGGCTGACACCTTATTTCATTACTCATTTCACTATTAGCTTCTATAATATGATCTTCCAAAATAATAGTTTGATTTTCATTGTTTATACAAAATCCTACATCTTTATGTTCTGTAATTGCTTGAGTCTCGCTTTGTTCATTTGGTCTTATGTGAATATTATTGTCTACGTCTGAAGATATATTTATGTTACTTTCATTAGCATTTTCGGTTGTAATGGTATTAACACTGGTATAATTGTGTTCTACATTTTGGCTTTCTTTGGAATTTTCTATCTGAGAACTTTCCATAATGTTACTTATTTTTTTCACTACTCCTAAGGAATCAAAGTTATTTTCTGTTTCATTTGTAGTATGAGCTACCTGTACTTGCTCAATTTCATTATTACCTGTACCAGTTTCATCATCAGAAACAGTGTATACTTCATTATTATCAGAAATATTGGTCTTAGGGAGAGTATCAATTAATCCTGTCGTCGAATTTAACTGTTGTTTCACTGCCTCTAATATACCTGGTAATGCTCCTAAACTTTGAACATCTGCATCGGGTTCTAAAATGTATGATAACTCTCCATTTGGCAGTAGGGTTAATTGTACTCCTGTAGGTAAAGGTAACGTAGGAATTATCTTCACAGACGGGCTCGACTTTACTGGTTGTGTGGTATCAAATCCGAGCGGAAATTTTATGTTTGTCAGTAAAATTTGATTTTTACCTAAAAATATAGGAGAAGGCGATGGTTTTACCGATATATATTTGCTATCTAAAAATATTTGCTTGGCATTCCTTGAATTCAATTTCGGCAAAATATGTCTATGTACTGGGCATGATACAGAACCATCTATAACAAGTTTTTTTTGTGAGTCTACAGATATACTAAGATGTGGTGCACATTTACACTCATTTTCTTTCTTCTTTTTCCTAATTATGCGTACCTGTTGAGCTTGTTGACGGTTCGGTCCGGCCCATACATTTACAGGATTTAATTCGGTGACGGAAGGTGATCGTGTAAGGGGTGTTATAGCTGTACTTACTCCAATATCACCACTTACATCAAGAAATCCACTTGGTGTTACTGATGTAAATGGTAGTGTTGATGTAGATGGTATTAATGTGGGTACTGATTTTGATGTATATGATGGTATTGGTGATGAAATTGGTGATGGTATTGATGATGGTATTGGTGAGGGTATTGGTGGTGGTATTAGTGGTGATATTGGTGATGGTATTAATGTAGGGGATGGTATCGATGTAGGTACTGGTACTGTCGTAGGTGTAAGCGAACCTGTTTCAGAATTTATTAAATGTTCTGTATTAGGGACAGATATTTCAGTTGCTACATGCAGTGTATCTACGTTATCAAATACATTTGTGGTATTAACTTCTTCATCATCAACTAATATCATTTTATCATCATGTTCTAAGCTTGACATATTTTTTGATTTAAATTCTTCCTGATCTTTTATTTTACTTTCTATAAAACTACTTTGTGTATTTGAAATATTTTGAAAACTTGAAACTTCTTCAGTTATTACTGACTTAACAGCAGTATCGGTGGCATTGTTGTCTATATATGTTTGCTGGACTACACTTTCAATAGTCTTACAAGCTTGCTCTAAGTCTTGGTCTGTTGTAGACATTTTATTTAAATTTTCAACTAACAGATGCTTACAGCAACAGTGACATGTCCATGCTGGGCAACGATGGGGGGCATTGAGACGTTTTCTTAATTTTTTACATTCTATTTTCCTCCGAGCCCAACAGCAATAACGTTCAAAGTTGGAAATTTTTGTTTTACATATTTTCTTGTCATTTGTTTGTTTTTCTTCACTTGTGTCAGAAATTATTTGAACGTCATCACTGGCAAAATCATTTTCCATTATTTCCTGAGTAGGATTACTAGTTTGATTCTTTACTTGTTGCTGCTTTATAGAATTATCCGGTTTCTTTTTTATCGACTTCTTAATCTTTCTCGTCATTTGCTTTGCCGGTTTCTGCACCAGTACTTCCCTTTCACCTTTTTCCTTGGATAATATGAATAACATTTTGTTTAGCGTATCTACTGTTAAAAGGGCATCATATACAGGACAGCTAACAGTTTTCTTAGGCCCCAACCAGGACACTGTCGATCTATGAATTGGTTTCCATGGACAGGTGGGTTTTTTCCTTGGATCATACGTGTTAGCAAATTGAAATGTTCTTCTACTAAGCGGTCCACATATATTACGAGTATTACTTGTTGTCATCATTCCTGTAATATTTTTAATTTGTGTTTCTGTTACATTTCTTTCAATTTTATCTATTTTAGTAACATTAGTTACATTTACATTTGTATCATTTTTATCTATTTCAGTAACGTTAGTCAAATTTCCAGTACTGACTTGAATGTTATTGTTCATTGTACACCATTCATGGCTATTCGAAGGCTTAGCTATGGATACTGGTACTGATATCATATTATTATGCACCTGTATTGGACTAACTTCAGCTACTAATAACCGTTTATTTTGTCGACGTACTTCAAATATGTCTGGTAAATTAATAATTTTATTTCGCTCAGTAATTAGATCATCACATACTTCGTTTGTATCAATATTAGTTATATTTTGATTATCGATAAGACTTTGTACAGGCATGGCTGATGGGATCACCGAAGCTTGTTGTGGACATTCAGAATCGCTAATCTCCTTGCAGTGAAGATCCTCATTTAGTTTAAGGTAAATAGTTCCATTGATGAGTTTATCTTCAAAAGCCTTACTTAGATCGATAGTGAGTGGTTTACAGTGTTTTAAAAGCATCCTATTTCGGGACGAACTAAAGAATCCTACACTCAACCTCTTTAATCTAGTATTAAAATCGGGATTTTTGCACAGATTAACCGGATTATAGTTGCGGGTACGCGGTTTTTGTAACAAATAGCTAGACAACTTAATTCTGTATTCGTTATTTATGAGATCTTCAGTAGCTTCATCATCACTCATAATGTCACTAATGGGTAAGTTGGTTTCGTCATTCTCTTTTCTGATATCATCTAAATTAATCGTTTTCCTACTTACAGGTTTACTTTTAAGAAATATAGTATCAAGTAATTGGTTATCATTAACATTTTCAAATGATTGGATCGTTATACCCATATCATCTAATTTGGTGGTATACACCACCGGATACAAAAGTAGTTTGAGATCAATTTTAGATGAATCTGCCTCTTCTTCTATGTTCTGTTCTTCGCTCGAGATCACTTCCTTGAATTTATCTGAGTAAAAAAAAAACACATGCACATATAATGAAAAAAAAAAATTAATATTATATATTAATCGTTGAGGGATAAGGGATAACCACTTTAACCTTTAATTTATCTCAAAACGGCAATGCCCTGAGTGTATCTGGTTATTATATCTGGTTCCATAACAATAATTTTTCGCAAAGGGAGTCCGCGGAAAACCAGGAGTGTGAAATAAAGTCTTCGAAACAAAATTATAAACCAGTGTTCTTTCTAACAAATTTAGTTCTTCCTGATAGTTACTGAATTAAAATCTAAAACTGCTATAAAATACTGACACTGCTTATTTAAAATTTGGCAATTTATCATGGCATTTGTAAGGTCAATTAAGATTTGCAAATGTCATAAATAATAAAAAAGATATATATATCCATGTTTAATTAAGTTGACAGGTTCCATTGTACGATTTTTTACAGTCAATTATCCTATAATATAATCGAATTGCTGGCGTTTACCTTGTATTACGCGACTGCAGCGAAGCTCAAAAGGAGGGTTATGTGTTTGACCCGTACGTACGTCTGTTCCTATGTCCACTCGTACTATATCGTACTCGTACTAACTACTCAACGGCTCAACCAATTTTGATAATTTTGATATATGATACGTCATTAGATTCGTGTTGAAAGCGCGAGTGTCAATGGGTACATGAAATTCTTAAAAAAGTAAAATGGCGGATTTTATACGCTTTAATATGCTATAATATCCTAAAAAAATTTTGTTGTACGTATTAATTTATTAATTAATTTGTCTCCAACTGAATCTTGTGCACTAGCTACTTACTATTAGAACTATTCTCGTTATCGATATATAAAAAGTTTATCGATACTTTCACATCTATTCGGGTGTAACCTCTTTTAGGTAAAAAGCAGCTAGTTTACAATATTGATTTCATTATATAGCTAAAAAATACCAACATAATAAATATTTTAAAAAACCTTCACTATCTGCTGGTAGCTTGAGAGTGAGCAGTCTGGGAGGTTTATATACTGTTCATTTGAGGGTTGTCATTGGTTGATTTTAAGATTTGGAAATATTATCTATACATATACGTATATAATTGCTTGTCCTGACTAACTGATTCATTAACGCAGAGTCTAAACCGATGGGACTACAATCTTGAAATTTTGGCAGTTTATGCCTTTTATGTTGTAAGCATCCACTAAGAAAGGATTTTTTGCAAATTTCATCACTGTAAGAAATTTCATATACCTGCTTCCGATTAGAATCGGTCAGAATCGGTATTCTATAGGATCCATTTTGGAGAGTCTGCACAGGAATTACACGATATAGTTCCTCCAGCTCCCTTCCATCATCGGACGACTAGACTTACGGTGGATTATCATTCCTACCCTAGTTTTGCTTCTTCGTTCTTAATGCGTACGACCAAGGACTGGAATAGTCTGCCGGCGTTAGTGTTTCCCTCCGATTACAATGTGAACGTTTTCAAGAAAAGAGTGAACAGGTTTTTAATAGGCTAGTGCGCTCTACCACCTAAGACTACATCGCCACTTACCATCAGGTGGGATTGTAGTCAAGTGCTAGCTTATTACAAGTAAAAAAAAAATAAATAAAATAACGCGCGAGCGAAGCCACTGGGAGCAGCTAATTGGTTATATAAGAAACATTAATAATACGAATGTTTTGCTATTCGTTCCGATTGAATTGAAAAAGCTAGCAACACATTAATTAAAGCTTACAACACAATAGTTTTGGTCTCCTAATTTAAAAAAACCCACTTCAATTAATTAGTTTATACTTACTCGTTTCATTTCCAGTTTCCATATTATCTTCATCGACGTACGCTATACCGTCATCAACTAATTCAATGCCATCATCGGCGAAGTTAAGGTAACTTGGCAACTCACCAAACGCGGTCAGAGTCTTGTTAGTCTTTTCTTGATTTGTTTTAACTACAGTGTCGTCAATCACACTTTTATTAACTTTCAACTTCTCGAGTGCTTCTTCACACGTTTTATCAATGATGTCATCTACAGCAGAATTGACACTTTGTTTATCTTTAATAGATTCAATAGTTTGAATGATATCTATTGAAATATTTTGTGGGTCAGCTATGGATTTAGATACTCTGTCTACCGGTACAGGAAGTCTTATGTTTTCGTCTACTTCATCGTCATTAATCTGTATTACATCGTCATTAAACGGATTATCAAGCGAATTGGAAATTTCAGCATTCAATTCAACATTGGATATAGCCTCACCAAAATTCGGTATAATATCAGCATTTCCAATAACACTGGTAATTTGAGGTAACGTTTTTATTTCTTTTGATGGTATCGCATCGTTCACTGACAGGTCAGTTTCTTCTATAACAAGTTTTGCGAGGTTTTCTAGTTTTCCAGACAATTTCTTATTAACAAGCATAGGATTGCTAATATTCTCATCACTAGGCATCTGTGATATAGTTGAATCATTCACATAGGAATGTAAATCGGTAAATTCATCGTTTGGTGTAGCGATTAATTGATCATTATTACATGTAGAGCGAACAGAAGTTTCATCATTAGGTGTTGAAGGAAAATTATCATCCAACAATGGTTCCAAATCATCTACATCTAGTTCTTCAGTATCCATATCGTCATATTCTTCATCAAAACCATCATATGTTTGCAGTGGAAATTTATGCGCCAGGAGATCAGTATTTGTTGTTATATTTATTGTTGTATCTGTATCTACATCAGACATTTCCTTCGGTTCAATTTTAATATTAACTTCTGTTTTTTGTTGGCAACTTTCGCCTTTTGGATTTGTTTCTATATCAGAATCAACTCCAAGATCAATTGTTTCTATGACCGGTTCTAAAAGTTCAAAATCAGGAGCATTATCTGAAATAAGAAATTGTGTTTCCATTATTCGTAAATATTTTATTAATTTATATGTAATCGATGGGGAAGAAATAACCAGTGACAATGCGCTTTTGTTACTGGTCATTTCTAGAATTATGAGTAGGTCTAGGCGTTGCAACGAAAACCTAGAAAAATCGCTGTAAAACCGTACATTAAAAGGTTCAATAGAGCGACGCAAGGCCAGCAGTGGGTATCGTGAAGCATCCTCTAAAGATATTCATCTTAAGGTCTAATAACGTATAAGGTTTAATAATTAATAAGGTCTAATCACGACTCTTTCTAGATCGTTGATCGAACGGGTTCGTCTTTG
>WUAW01020911.1:3666-21239 GCA_017165845.1 Thaumetopoea pityocampa
CACTCCAAAATGGAACAATACGGCATAGCTACGAAAATAATAAATATTGTAAGACAAACGACTCGTTTCAATGTTATAACACGACTGGAATGCATCCACGATGAAAATTGAAGTAAGTGCGAGGTGTTGCGCATACTTGTGACACGCGTGCCACGCCCACTTCACACTTCCCCGTATTTGTTGTTCTATGGATGCTATGTTATAAATGTTTTTATAAGTTTATTTTTATTAAACAATAAAAATATACTGCGAGGAAACCCTCGCAAATTAGAGAGAAGTACAACATACAAATCATGTTTGTAATACCAATTAATGATTTTGTTTAATTAAAAAGAACTCAGTTTGCGCCTTGTTCTTTTCACTTCGGAACCGCTCGACTAATTGGAAGGATAAAGAAGATCTCCAATATTGGAAGGATGAGGCAAAGTTGTCATTTGCTTTATTTTGAACATGGGAAGTAATGTATTCATTTTTAGTACTACCATACAGTAGTCTTGAAATAGAAATAACCGCCGGTGGCTGACCCGATTTAATTACAAACAGTTTTTTATTGAAAAATTACAACCCATCTTAATTTATAAAGGACAACACAAGAAAACCAAGTTCTGTTTTTGCATCATGACAGTAAACTTTCGGACAAAAACCAGACATTGACCCTAAAAAGGACCAACTAACATAACAAAATTATCTAATTAAGAAAAACACCGCGCAGGAAAGAAAACATATACCCAAAGCTAATGTACCTACTGTTGCCAGAACAAAAGCTGACCGCTGCTAATGAGTGCTCGTTAAGATAATAATATCTTCGTCGAAGGAAGTTGCTGTAGAATTAATCATTTTGCGAATCATTTCAATTTCCTTTGGAAGTGTTGTCTAAAGTTATAGACGCAATATAAACAAGGTTTTCTCAAAAAAACCAAATAAAATCGCAATACTGCAAGACCAAGACTTTAAGATTGTTAGTTTTGATTAGTTTAAAATTCAAAGTTAGAAGCAACTTTGAATGGCGTCTATCTGGGGATATGTAACTTACAGTAATGACGAATACTAACCAACGAATACTAAAATTGCGTTCACTGATTGTAACACAAAGCGATAGAACATTGAATTCAAAATTAGAAGCATATTTGAATGGCATCCATCTGGAGATATATAACACCACAGTATTGTAACCAACAAACACTAAAATTTTGTATTGTAACACAAGTGATAGACCATTGAATTCAAAATTAGAAGCACCTTTGAATGATGTCTACCTGCGGATATTTTAATGATATATACTTATAGCGATGTATCCACCAAACACTAAAATTGCGTTCACTGATTGTAACACAAAGCGATAGGCCATTGAATTCAAAATTAGAAGCACCTTTGAATGATGTCTCCTGAGGCTATTTTAAAGATATATACTTACAGCATTGTAACCACCAAACACTAAAATTGCGTTCACTGATTGTAACACAAAGCGAAAGGCCATTGAATTCAAAATTAGAAGCACCTTTGGATGATGTCTCCTGAGGATATTTTAATGATATATACTTACAGCATTGTAACCACCAAACACTAAAATTGCGTTCACTGATTGTAACACAAAGCGATAGGCCATTGAATTTAAAATTAGAAGCACCTTTGAATGGCGTCTATCTGGGATATGTAACTCACAGTATTGTACCAACGAAATTCGAAATTGGGTTCAACTAATTGCCTGAATAACATTCCAGAAATTGGGTTTCCAAAATAATGTCCAAATGGATATCGCATTATCAATCAACAAAAGAGACTTGAAAGTAGAAATATTATTAAATTAATAAGTTTGCATTAAAGTGACCTACGATGATGTTGAAGGAGACAGTGATGATTACGTCAAAGTGTCACCATTTATAATGCAATATATAGCAGTGTCGGCAAAGCAAAAATCTCTCGTCTAAACAGGTATAGTTTGGCACCGCACAGTTGATGTCGGGACGTTGTATATACTCGTATACTAATTACGTATATTAATTTACGTCACCTTGATTCAGCTTACTGTGACAGTGTCGACATTCAAAAGTTGCGACATCTATCAGGGATACGTAATACTAAAATCGAAGCAGGTCGCTACACGTTCTCCAGCGTCGTTTGACCGATCACCATGAAATTTGTTAAATCTCTTTTTTCGTGGAAAACAATTTTATGCTATCCATTTTATTTCAATTCAGCACTAGATGGCGCTGCAGTGCATAGACAATCGATCCCATGAAAATTGGTATATATATTTGAACACGAAAAATATTTTTACGTTATGCATTTTGCTACAAACCGCCCTTGGGTGACGCTAGGTTGGCGGAGCGGCGTGCAACAGCTATTAGGTATAATATGACGTAAAAATAGATAAATTGAAGACAGAGCAAACTTAAGATGATTCCAAGTTTATTTAAAAACAATACTTGTAATTTGTTTCTGGTAAATATTTCTAAACCTCTTTAGTTACCGATGAAGTGATAGGACTATATTAATCGTATGAGGATAAATTAGGGTAAAAGCATTTTCGTATTACATATTTTCATTAAATATAATATAAAGATCGATTGCTTTGATAACCTGAAAGTCAATCATAAACTATTCAAGAGCTATGTAGGCTTCATATCTATCAATCACTCTAAAATATTGTATCGTTACTAATGCGATTTAAACGATTCAGTATCATCGATTGCCATCATTTTGTTCAAGTAACTCATAGCGACAGGTTTCTTGTATTCAAAGTATCTCGCCGTAGTGACTACCTCATTAAAATGATTAAATCTAAACTATCAAAAGTAACACCCGTCAGATTTCCACCAACGAAGCGAGACAATTATGTCTCTACAAAATCTAAAGTTGTTAATAATTTGAAGTTGTTGATCTTCGTAGAATCTTTGTTCGCTATTAACAGAATATATTTACGGCAATGTTCTAAATTTACTATAATCATAAGTTACTTATACTGTTTCATAATGATAGTATTCATAGTACTTTTCACTTGTCAAACTGAGACGCTGACGCTCGCACATTTCGTCTTTAAATACACATTGTGTATTGAGTATTTTCTTCTGATAGTCTCTAGTGTTATGGCAAATAAGAATAAATCATTAAATTTATTCCGAAATTTAAACAAATTCGATGAAATTTTAAACATCAGCAAAGATATTTCCGTCATAGACTCTCCTTATATAAGTATATTGTTGTTATCTGGATGTATATTATTTCATGTAATTGAATATATACTTATGAGAATATACCTTTCCTTCTTTTTGGATCACTATGTTTATTGTACTTACGTAATGATGACAGCACACGACTGTGAACAGATATTTTTCTTCATCCTACTCAGAAGTATATATTTAAGACTTTATATCTTAAAAGCCCATATCTTCAACGTGTTTTGTGTTAATGAGAATGTAACTAATCCTGTGAAGAAGCCGAATAAATTGGAAGCGTTCTCGAACAACACTCGACTAGATATTGATTCTTTACACCGAGTCTATGATTTACTTCACAAGTGCTCCGAGCAACTTAACTCCTTTATGAGTTTGCCGGTAAGTTTTAAAATTTATAAATATTCTAATATTATTTTCAAAGTTATCTAAATGCAAATTAAATCTTGAATTGCAACATAACAATATGCACTTCTCTCATCAATAATGTGTAAACTGATATGAGTTTTTATATTGTAATGAGACATACATTTATTTTCAGATGTTGTTAGTATTTATGACCGCGGGGCTATCATCTATAATGCTAATGAAAATGGCTGTAACATCAATTCAGATGAAAAATTCTTTTGTAAGTATTCAGAAATATGCCAAAGTTAACCCTGGAAAATATCTTTCGACCTAGCACCATCCCGACTTTTTACATCTGGATCTTTGCTTTTTCGCAGAAGATGCGGTTTTAAGATGAATTAAGATGATCGATTGTCATCTGATTTCGTCCTCGTAAGCTCCCACAATTTCTGTGGAATGAAACGATCAGTGTTGTCGTAACATTAATCGGAACTATTTTATTTTAAGTTCCTTCCGAAATACGGTGAAGTCGTAGTAATGTTAGTAGCTAGCAAGGGAGCGAACTAGAAATGTTTCAATTTTTGGTTTTGGGACGAAACCTTATCCAAATCCCTATTACAACTATCGTATAGGATCCTAAAAATATAACGTTATTAAACATTTAAATTAAGTAAATATCAAATACATTTTATATCGATCCAAAGCAGGTTGTAATTAAAAACATCTAATTCGATGACAATTTATTGATTGTCAATATTTCTTTAATTTTCAGTTAGAGAAGTCAACTGTAATATATTTAGTGGCTCGGTGCTGTAAATATACTGTTCTGGTTGTAGTACCTTGCTACTACTCCAGTATCACAACTACGCAAGTTTCTGGCATCCGTACTGTTCTTCATGATGCTATTCATACTGGAAAATTGGGTACGTCTTCTACTTCGCCTTCTATCTATTTAATTTATCGAGTACTGGATGTTAGCCCATCTATTTATCCGCGTCCAGCGTTCTTGAGTTCTCCATATTTAGTCTCGAACTGCCTACTCACTAATATGGTCCATCTATTACATTAATGGACAACCCCACCAATCGGAATCACCATAAGATGCCTTATACGCAATGTATTCAACACATATCCACTTTCTCATCGCAGTTATAAAAATGACATCTTTGAATTTTGTCAAGTAGAACAAGTTAGAATTTTTTAGAATTTTCCATTTAAGATGTTTTAAACTTGTTACTGAATAATTTAAATTAATAAAAGTTATATTTCAAGAAATGTCAGTGTCTTAATAAATTCAAAAAGGGTTATGTTTGTTATTTTTAAGGTATTTATTTGTCTTATAAAATATTCCCAACAACTAAATTAATTAGTGAGTGCCAAAAGCACAAAAACCGGTCTAACAATTCAGACAGAAGAATAGAATTAAACAAGATTGCTATCCATACTCCCTTAGACCACATATCTGTATTAGGTCAATGCATCATCATCATCCCCAATCCATATTTGACCCCACTACAGAGGCACAGTCCTCCCCTGACCAGGAGGGGGGTTAGGTCGTAGTCTACCGTGCTAGCCTAGTTCGGGTTAGTAGACTTCACATACTCATGCGAGCATGCAGGTTTCCTCACGAAGTTTCCCTTCTCCGTTAAATACATTGGTGTCTACAATGTAGACCAACATGAATTACAAATAGTAAACTCAGTGGTACGGGACCGGAATCGAACCCTTCGATACGATCGAAGGGTTCTAACACCACTACACCACCGATGTCAATGCATACTCTAGATAAATATACCAAATACAAAACTGTGTTGTCTAACTTTCTTTTTGTTTGTTAATTCTTAACAACACTATATTGAACAATATTATAAATTGAATTTGTTCGCCACCCGATACGTATCGTTTCCTACGGGGATGAAAAGTGAACTTTCCAACAAGTGGAAAGAAGTAGTCTCTGCCTACCCCAACTCTTCTATCACGAGGATCACGCCTATCGCGAGGGAGACCTGGGTTCGATTCCCCGCTGGAGAGAAAAGGAAAAGGCGTGATTTTATGTATGTATGTAATAAATTGTATATCCACCTTAGTAATTAAACAAATAATTTTAACGAAATCATTCAACCATCCCAAAACGAAGACAATTATTAAGATCTATCATCAAACAATTTTTAAATTTGTGTTGTGATTAACCTGAAGGCATTTTGTGTTTTTTTTTTCCAGATAAAATAGAACGGCGAAAAGTCAAAGTGTTTTTTCAGCTAACTCGGGAGAACGAATTTAGTTACGCCCTCGGTGGTATCATTAGGCTCAATATGTCCCTGCCGCTGAGCTATTTGAGCCTTTGTACCACTTACTTAGTAATTTCCATACAATTCTCGAAGTTTTTTGACTAAAAATAACAATATAAGCTTATTAGAAACTGTAAATTTAAGTAAACGGCTTATTTCACTATAAAGGTACTGTTTTCTTATTTGAATTGTATTTTTTTTTTCTATAAGTCAAAATGAATTTAAATTAAGAATGTAACTGCACGCAAAGGGAACAGCCTTAATTTTGTTCTCGTTATTTATAATGTATGAATTAGGTGGGCATCTGTAGTGGGGTCAAGTATGGACTGGGAATATTGATGATATTGTTAATGTGCAGTTTTAGTGAAGTATTCATTCTTTTTACTCATTATTAGCGCCCTTGTTCACTTCTAGAAGATCATACACCAGTAGTATGTTTGCTTAATGCTTTCTATCTCTTAACTGCTTGTCATCTTTGCATAATATCGGGATTAAATGAGCAAATAAACATTCTAGTTAGTTTCTTTTAATTTTGTCATATCTTTTCAATAAGGAAGAAATGGTGTTTGAACCAAGCTCAATATAAGCTCGCGGCTACCATTGGTTCTACTTTGTGTCCAAGCTTAGCTTCAATATGAAATGGTCAATGTTGATCCCAACTACTTCATCACACACGAGCTTCAATACCAAATTGTAGCCAAAGACTGGAAAACGCTTTGGATAAGTCTCAGTTGTGGCCGCAGAGCGAAAGACGATGAACGATAAATTATTTACACCAGCTGGCTACGCATATGATTTAGGTACATATGCTACCAATATGTGGCCCGGCATTTTGTCCAAGATGCGCACGCGCACTCCTCTTTCAATTGCCTCGCCTTTGAACTTGTTTCAAAAACCGGCTCGGTGCGCGTCGGAATTGGACATTGGACGGTAATTGGACGCAATATTCACATTTTGTACAAAGACTGATCTACATATTGGTTGGCCCCAATAAATGTGACCACGGTTTGGCCGCGGCTTAACGCGGACGAATTCACGAGAGACCTCCGCATCCCGGCACAGGGACTACAGAAGGACGCGTACAATTTTTAGCGAGTACACAAACCCCACGTGGAGTGTTGTGGCACAGTACCCTTGACACAATGGTACACGTCAGGCATTTTCTGAACGAAAAAAGCTGAACATAGTAAGTTTATTTATTCATTTTGTTTTCAAGGGAAATAAAAATAATTAATACATAGACAATTTAAAAAGATGAATGTGTGTTAAGTGGTTACAGAAAAAAAAAGAATATTTTAAAACCAGAAAGCAGAATATGATTGAGTAAAAATAGGGAAAAGTAACTGACTTTAGAAAGAAAATTGATGGAAATTGTTTGATT
This sequence comes from Thaumetopoea pityocampa, assembly GCA_017165845.1. Classification (NCBI taxonomy): domain Eukaryota; kingdom Metazoa; phylum Arthropoda; class Insecta; order Lepidoptera; family Notodontidae; genus Thaumetopoea; species Thaumetopoea pityocampa. The sequence continues at coordinate 10,857 of WUAW01020911.1, forward strand.
TGACAACCGCATTTTTCTAAATTCTTGAACATTTTGAATAGTAATGGAATTGTAGTTTCTGTTTTGCTTCATTTTAAAAGTACGTGTTAAAAATTAATTTAATATGTATATTCTGAATTGATTCGGAGGTAGGGAATCTGATTGTCTTTGTGTACTCTCTAAAATTTCGGAAAACAAAATATTTCGTTGAAAGACTATTTATAACCCTCACTTTTTAGGTTTATATCGGGAACTCAAAGCAGCCGGCTGGCTGTTACATAGGGTCAAACAGGAATAAATTTCCGGATACATGTACCCTCTTGATCAATTTGCACGAGAGGCGGTACTCGGAATACTAATAAAATAAAATTAGCCTCTGTCGATATTGTTTAATTTTATTTTGTAACAGGGAAAAGAGGGCCTTTGAATTTTATACAGCTCTTTTTAGAACATATTTGTTAACAAAAAGGTACACGTGTTTGATAATTATATATTTTATAATAGACCTCCAACATGCTTTTAGAGCTAGTCGATGGCCTATAGATCTAAGAAAGATATATAATAATAATAGTAATAATTTAGTAGTCCTATAGTCCTTAGTATAATAGTATTTAATAAAATTTAGTAGTCCCTATAGTCCTTTTCCTAAATTCCACATTACTTGTTCAATATACATTTCTTATCTCATCCTTTTTCCTTTCCTCTCAACTAAGCCGTGGGTACGCAATGAGGAACTTTAATCTCTTTTGAACCTCATAAAATGGCGGCGTCGTGGTTCGCCACCCGACACGTCTCGTCCACACAGGTGCGAACAGTGGGCTGCGGATATCCACTTTGCTACATTAAACGATCGTAGCAGGTGGTAAGAAGTGGTCTCTGCTTACCCCAATGGGAAAGAGGCGTGACTGTATGTATGTAGTATATACTATAGTCTCTGCATACCCTTGTGGGATATTTTTTCGTTTCGTTGTCACCCGATTTGGCATTGTCGAGCGCTGTGTGCCATTTTAATTTCTTACATAAAGCATGCATAGTAGCAGTTAAATAAATATAAAATAATAAAAACATTAATAAAAAAAAACAAAAGATCCGACTGCTTGAAAAATATTTTTTTTTATAATTTTGATATACCCTGTGTCACTTGCACAGTTAAGATGAATCTAACGACACCTCTCAAGCTAAAATTCATCAAGCCATTTCGGCTAAAGAGCGTACCAAATTATACATACACTCAAAAAACGTAACGCTCTTTCTGGTGCAGTCGGATAAAAAATGTTTGGCCAATTTGAAACCATAAAACGTTCTCCATGATTGTTTCTAAAAAGACGAAAACTAAAATTAATTTGTTGTAAAATCAATTGTACTGTAAAATATTATCGAGTAATATGCCAGGTCCGTAGCATCTACGGAGCCAGCGCACTGAGATTCATCTCACCGTATACGCTACGGAGGTGGCAGCGACTGTTAAGATGAACATTGGGTCGGAACACGAAGTACTCACACGTGCCCGAGAGTTTCATGGTGTATCATATAATCTTTAGCCCTCCTCCCCCCACACAGTAATAGGCATACACACACACACACTATGGTGTATCATATAATCTTTAGCCCTCCTCCCCCCACACAGTAATAGGCATACACACACACACACACTATGGTGTATCATATAATCTTTAGCCCTCCTCCCCCCACACAGTAATAGGCATATTCCTACACACTATATTTGCCATTGTATATAGACGTGATAATACTTTATTGCCAACGACTTGGTGTAACACTTTTTTTTAACCGGGGAGAAATGCCTGCCGCATACCTCAGAAAGGTCATGTGGGGCTCGCACCCACTAATACCCCCCGAGTGATCTTCTTTAGCCCATATTGCCGAATCCGTGTGATCACGTGAGCATTCTGCCACAGCTTCCTCTTCTTATGGGAGAAATACTGAGCATCTCCTTCTTCTTATAGTCAGACGACGCGTCTGATGTCTCCTTGGGCCTGTGACTGGTCGGGCGGCGAGATGCCCTCTCGACGCCCTCAGACCGTATTTTGGTGCGCCCTTTGGCGCCCTGACTTGATATAACCCTGGTCATCAGGATGTAATTGATAACGTCAGTTAAGAGGACTACGTCAAGATCTTTCTTTTTTAAGTGTCTTCTTTTTTAAATGTCCATACATGGTAAGTCTTAATTTCAAGTTCGAATCCAAGGCACGGCCTCTAACTTTTCGAAATCATGTGCGTCATCATCATTGTCCCATGGACTCCACTGCTGGACATGAACCTTCTCCATAAAAAGGAGGAATTTGCCATAATCTCCAAGCCTGGTAAGCATCTTGGAGTAGATCGCAGTAGATTTTGATTTAAGAACAAAATTGGTGGTGGTGATGGTGATTAGCTGAACGTGAACAGACAGAAGGACGAACAAACACGCTTTCGCTTTTACTATTATATTAACTAGACATGCCCGCGACTCCGTCCGCGTGAGCATTCCGGTAAGAGCGAAATTATACATAAATAATTTTCTCCGATTTTAATAAGAATGAATGATTAATGATAGATAGATGAAACAAACACCAAATAGTAGAGAAAGCTTGCCACAATGCACCAGCAAAAACAGCATTCAAATCTGTTTAGCCATTTCTGAGATTAGCATGCACAAACGCACAGACAAACCGACAAAATTTCTAAAAACTATATTTATGGCTTCGGTAACATAACTACAACCTGTATGGATGGTTTTTTTGAAAAAATATTCATTGTACAGACAGGGCTCGTTTACGATTTTATTATATGTATAGATGTGAATGTATATGTGGATTAAATTAACTCCATTTTTGCGAAGCTAATACGTGAAGTAGAGACATAACATCGCAATTAGATGTCATTGTGTCAACAAATGTCCTGGAATATTTTTACTGTCCTATTTTTTTTTCTTTTATGATGTAAATGATTTACGAACGCCCTTCGTTGGCTTTTATTTGGCTTTTTATTTCATTTATTACGATATGGCGTAGAGGGCGGCTTATACGTCGAATATGTCATTTGTCATTTTTTTTTTTTAAGTTTTCCCTTTTAAAAGAAAAAGGGGAAGGGAAGGCAAAGGGATCCAAGCTCCTACATACAGCCTTGTCTGACGTAGTTATATAATCTCCGCAAGTTAATAAAATGCAGTGTGTCTTATTTTATTACTTTTTGGAAGTTTTGACATCAATCGGATGATTACCATATTGACTAGGTGAAAATTCCCGCAGACTTCTTTGCAATGTTGGTTTGTTTTATTTACACGGTTTATTTACATATGTATTATACACAGTTTTATTTCAATATTGTTTACGATTACTGACTATTAGTACACAAAACAACGTCAAATTTCCATATCAAACATATAAAACATTAATATAAACTAATATAAAACACTAAATTATTTTAGTTAATTTTATAATTATGGGTTGGCACTAAAACTAGCACATAAGTTTCGCGCCGATTATATAATTATAGAAATATTATAAAGTTTTTAAACCTCATTGTCTGTACATTAAAGATATTTCAAAAAATCTAACTCAAATCGAATAATTCTTCTGAATCTGGCTTCTGAATAAAGGGCTCCTGAAACCGAAACTAACTTTTCTTTTCTTCGCATTTCACACTAAAACCAGAGGATACATTTTAATGACAGTATTCTAGTCTTAAAATACTATTCTAACTTAAATACTAAAGCATGTTTCATCAAAATTGGTCAAATAAATTGAAGGCAAAACTTGATTTCCGTTTTAGTACGAGATTACCTAATATGATACGAGAGCTCAACTAAAAGTGGCACATAGACTTAACATACGCACTTCAGTCACAGTGACGAATAAACACAATTAATAAAAAATCTAAACTATTACAAAATTATTAAAAGTCAAATTTTCAAAAATCAAATTGGTTTAAAAACAGACTACTCAGATCGATGAATCTTCTTCTGAAACCAAATCCGTCGATGTTTGCTTGCTCGGGTTTCACACAAAAACCAGCGGATAGATTTAGTTAAACTATTACAGTCTTAAAGGTGATATTCCGACATAAATACTGCTCATTGTTTCATTTAAATCGGTCCAGTAGAATTGAAGATACATCTTGATCCCTGTTTTAGTAGCCGCCATTAAAGTACGAGAGATCAAGTAAAAGTGGTCCAAGGCTTTTTACATGCTTTATATTACTTGACTTGTATCTATCTATCTATGTAACGGATCGAATCTTTGGACACGATTTTCACTCACTTAAAACCATCGGATCGACTTGAATATTTGCATACGTCCAAAGGACCGATGACAATACAATAAATTGTTTCAAAGATCCTGGACAGGATCATTAGGATATTCAAAAAAAACTGAAAATGAAAATTAAATAATAGTTTAAAAAAACTAAAACAACACGCTTTATAAGAAAAGCTAACTAAAAAATAAAAAATAATTTTACAATCAAAAATTCTTTTTATGTAAATATATGGTTGTGTCGGGATTTCTCATGTAGCGGAAAACCGACGTTCACGCGGTCGGAGCCGCGGGCAAAAGCTAGTCATAATATGCAGTTGATATCCCATTAAAAGATGATCACCATCAGTCCCGCTGCTGAAAACATCATTCATGTACTGCTCAAGGTTTTGTCACGGGGGAGCATTTTGGGGAGGGAATAATTCGCTAATGCAAGATAACGTAGTCCTTATTGCAGAACGTTCGTCAACACCGAAATTCGGGCAACGTAAATGGTGGAAAAGACGCGCCCATTTTATCTCGTGGAGTGGCTGCGTATTGCTCGGGTCTAGAGGGATTTTAAGCGTGTCTGAAATGAGTATAACTTTTTATGAGGGTCCGCTAACTAAACAGTTTCACTATAAATACGGGCTATCGAATGGGCTCAAACGCGAGGGCCTTCACTGATACCGCTTTATACGGTTGGGATTTTTAAAAGTCCACCTATTTTTTACTTTTTACTCACACAATACATTCGAACACACTAGTTTCCATTTTTATTATTTTTTTTTTTTATTATCCATATATTTTTATCGATACTATTGTTTGTTACATTGTTAAATGTCAAATTTTCAAAAATCAAATATATATAAAAACAAACTACTCAGATCGACCAATTATGGCCTTCTGAAGCCAAATCCGTCAATGCTTATTTGTTTGTTCAGGCTTCACACAAAAACCAGCTAGTAGATTTTAATTAAAATACTGCGGCATATTTCATCAAAATCGGTCTACTAGAATTGAAGGTACAGCTTATATACTAAATTATTTTTAACTAGCTTTTACCCATGGCTCCGCCTGCTTGAACATCGGTTTTTCGCTACACGAAATCCCGATTATTTTGGAAATCCCGAAATAATCATCACAGATTTATATACAAGCCTCAAAACTACTTTTACTTGACCTCTCGTATCTCAACGGCGTGATGATGATGTTTTGAATAAATATTTATTCAAAACATCATCATCATTATCAGTCCGTGATAGTCTACTATTGGACATGAGTTTCCTCCTTAAAAAAGAAGTTCATGGCCGTAATCTCCATGCTTGGCAGGCGTCTTGAAGAAATAATAACCCTTCTGCCCATTATGCCCTATGCCCTGGTACATCCCTTATCCGGTTTTCACAGCATCTACGGGAAGAGATGTAGTGACACTATTAAAATGCCGACGCCACATAGCAAACATAATTTTTATTAAACAATAAATAAATAATGAAAACAATAAACTATGTACAATAATAAGAAAACGATATAAATAAATAAATTATTATTATTTTAAATATTGTTTCCTTTTATTCAATAATGAGGAGGAAAATAATAATTATTTTATATCCTTTTATTTAATTCTATTTCATTCCGTACACTTCCATTCCGTTCCATTCCGCTAAGTTCTATTACATCTCATTTCATAGTCTTTCTTATTCAATAAGAGTATTGATAGTTTTATTTTTTCCAATAATTTATTTATTTCATATGTTAAATTTAATAACTTACTTTTCCAAAAATAATTTGTATAAGTATAATTATCAAATTAACAATAATATTATAAAAAAGAGCATACTCGACTATCTAGGAATATAGTTGGATAAAAAAATGAAAATAACAATCCAACTGAATATAACTATTAATAACGCAAAATATGAAATTAATATACTAACATATATATGAATTATATTCAAGTAATAATATTAATAACATACAACAGACTCGACTAGGAATTTAGGAATATAGTTGGATGAGAAACTGAAAATGATAGTGATCTGTAAAAACTGTCAGTAATTTATATTTAAATAGGGTTTTTAGAAAAGTTTGTAATAAGACCAAAAATGTGCTGTAACTTTGTCTTAACCTTATTCATTTTTAAGCCCAGGCTTAGTTAACAAAATTTGTTGTAGAATTATTAATATTAATAGGAACTAAATAAAGGTGGACTGGAACCTAAACTAGGGAAAGCCCTGTATTTCAGGTCCCCAGGTCCCTCTCCCGCGGAATAATAATTGTCATTTGTGTGTTTGTATATGTGTGCGTGTGAGCGTGTAGTAATTTATTTGAAAAGTATTCAATATTATTTTAGGGCAGTCATCAAAGCTTCAGTCTTCAATTAAGTTTAAGCGGATTAAACGAAATAATAATACTCGTAATATAAATCTATAAAAATTATCTATAAAAGTATCCTGGATATTAATCATAAATTGGCAGCGGTTTTGCATGAATCAATGTGTCGATATCTTCCTATGGCATTAGGCTCCCAGGTATGGCGGAGGTATTCGAAAATTCGTCTTCCGACTCCAAAACACCCGGAAAACTGCGAAATGATCTACGCTGGAGCATGTCGCACGCATGTTCAACCGGATTCAAATCCGGGATTCGGCGGGCCAGTCAGGGCCGCGATCTCATTCTCTTGTAACCACTGAGTTACGGCTGGAGCCGTATGTGGACGAGAATCGTCGTATATCAATAAAAAATCTTGCCCCATTTGCAATAACGTGGTGTGGTAATTTTTTTTTAAAGACAACTCCCGCATTAGCATTAATTCCTGTGTCGCGAGGACTTTACAAACATTCAAATAACGGGAACACCCAGACTCAGAACAACAATTTGTGGTTCACACAAAGTTGTTGTCCCGTGTGGGGACAACAACTTTGTGATTATTTTTGTTCAATTCAATTTTTTTTCAATTCTTAGTGTTTTAGCACATTATCACTATATTTTTCAAGAGTTAGAGTGCCCTACATCTTAGTGAGGCCAGTTCTCCTGCCAAGGCGTATTCCTACTCATACCACGTTTATGCCTCCTCCATTAAAGGAAGGAATCTGCCGTTATCTCCATACCAGGCAGGTGTTTTAAAGACCGCAGTATACGTTGATTGAATAACATAAAGGATAATGCTGGTGTCCTGGTACATCCTTACCTTAGTTTAAGTTTTCATAACATTCATGAGAAGATATGGAGAGTAAATACACATAGTAAAAATAATATTTATCAAAAATGTCATATTATTATCAAAAATTAGATATATTATTATCAAAAAAGGGATAAAATTGCTTATAATCTAATAAAACAACATCTAAAGAATAAGTCACATCAAAGTACATTTAATACATACCCTTGTAATAAAATACAGTAATCTTTGTCAGATAAAATATTCAAACAAGACGTATCAAAACATTGTCTTACATAATTGCCACGGCATTGCTTGCCGAAATAATTGGCTTTGTTTCCTTTTATTTGTTTACAATCTTTTCGTTCCCCAAAATATATTTGTTCAAAGATATTTCGCTTGGTTATTGTCAAACTCTACCATGTTCCGTTTAATATAGACTTTGTGAAATATTTTTCTAACTTTATCGTAAAACACCTAGTTGTAAGCGCCGGGTAATAAATACCTTGTATTTTATTATAACCATAAGACAAGTTATAGAAAATTTTCTGTATGTGGCGCCAAGTATTCCTTAATGATACAAAAGGCTTTATCATATAAAAAGAATTTTATAATCTGCAGTGTTGCGCTAGCATCTTAGTTTCCAAAGTGGTCCAGATAGACCCCCAGGGGTCCACGGGAGACTCGACGGGGGTCTACGTTGGCGTACGCAAATTTCCATAGTTAGATCTAATCTTCACATTTTTTGTCGAGTTTTGGGAATATGGTAGAAATGCAGCGGGTCCACCGGAACCAGCTAAATTTTGAAAGTGGTCTATGAGCAAAAAAGTCTGGGAACCTCTGCGTTAGCATTATATTAGCTTTTTTTTTCGAAATGAGGGCTGCTGTTGGCCCTAAGGCCTTTACAGCGTCACCGGACAGAATGGCGAGAGGAAAGTGCACTCCAGCCGAGCCTTAATGGCTGCGAAATGGGGCGCCTAGCACGAGGGTACCTCGAGGGAGTCTCGAGCCTCGGCTTTGGCGGTCGCCGGAGATGGGTGCGTCGAATGTGGGGGCCTCGGTCCAAGGGTGCACCTAAAAGAGGCGGAATGCGGGGTCAGAGTCGGACGGGAGTTCCTTCCGCCTCGCCGGCGGGATAGGATCCTTTTATATTAGCGTCACTCCATTTATATTAGCGTCACTCCATTTATATTACCGTCACTCCATTTATATTAGCGTCATTCCATTTATATTAGCGTCACTCAATTTATGTTAGCGTCACTCAGTTTATATTAGCGTCACTCCATTTATATTAGCGTCACTTCATTTATATTAGCGTCACTCCATTTATATTAGCGTCGCTCCATTTATATTAGCGTCACTCCATTTATATTAGCGTCACTCTGTTTATATTAGCATCACTCCATTTATATTAGCGTCACTCCATTTATATTAGCGTCACTCCATTTATATTAGCGTCACTCCATTTATATTAGCGTCACTCCATTTATATTAGCGTCACTCCATTTTATTAGCGTCACTCCATTTATATTAGCGTCACTCCATTTCTTCCCGTGGTTGTAGTGAGAACCAGCTTAGATAATGGGTAACAACGTTATCCTATTATTATCCGACTGCACCAGAAGGGGAGTTATGTTTTTTTTTTTGGCACGCTGTGTAGTCTAAACGGCTGGATAGATTTTAGCTTGAGAATTGTCGTTAGATTAGTCTTAGCTGTAAGAGTGAGACAGATATATCAAAAATATAAAAATAAGAAAATTATTCAAGCAGTCGGGTTTTTGTTTTCACAATAATGTTTTTTTTAATCAAATCTGCTGCAATCTCGAATACTTCTTACAAGCGTAGAAATTATGCTTTTCTAATATTAATTCGTACGGAATTTCATTAAATAAAGTAGAAAGGCTATATTGAAGTACTCTTCCTCCAAAGTAATTATTTATTCTCACAATTCTTCATACTACGTGCACATTTATCATGCTCAATAACTAATACACGCTTCATACTGTTATGATTATATATAGCCAATAAATATTTATGTTTTAGACGTGCTAGTAATATTTTACAAATTATAAATAATAATCTTCGCAATGTTGGTTACAGTTGTGTATAAGTGTTCAATATTGTTCACGTTTACTGACGATTTATATACAAAACAATACCAAATTTACAAGTTACATATATTTATATATTATTATAAAATTGTTAATTTTCGAAAATAAAAGATATTTATAAACAAACTACTCAGATCGACTAATTAAGGTCTTCTAAAACCAAATCCATCGATGTTTGCTTGTTGATTTATTTGTTTGGGCTTCACGCAAAACCAGCCGGTAGATTTTAGTTAACTACTACAGTTTTAAAGGTACTATTTCGACTTAAATAATGCGGCATATTTCATCAAAATCGGTTCATTAAAATTGAAGATACAGCTTGATCCCTGTTTTAGTAGTCGCCGTTAAGGTACGAGAGGTCAAGTGAGTGGTTTTTCTAGGCTTCTTTATATAAATCTATGATTGTGTTGGGATTTCTCATGTAGCAGAAAATCGGTATTAATACGAGCGGAGTTGCGGGCAAAAGCTAGTATCACAATAAACTAGTATAAAAAACTTAAAACTGCATGTGACACTTCACACGAGTTGTCACCAACTCCAGATTACGGGTTTATAATAAAAAACTGTGAAGAGGACTGATTTACTGCCGCAAATTTATGTAAAACCAACTGTGTTCAGATACGTGAGAGAAGAGCGGAAATATATTCACTGGCGTGTTTTGCATTCTACGTGTTTCGACCGGGATTTCCTTAACACTTGTCTATTGTAGTAAACTAGAAATATCGTTATGTTGACGTATACTTGTAAAAAAAGCAGTAATAGCCTAGTGGTATGACTAGGGGTGTCAAAAAAAGATTATAAATCCAAAACACCTCTGAATGTCCAAAATCATATATCGCTCATCCAATAGAATAATGACGTAATTGCAAAAAAGTTAAAATTTTATTTTGTTTTTAATTTG
>WUAW01020916.1:11213-27075 GCA_017165845.1 Thaumetopoea pityocampa
ACTATACATAAATAGATAAATACATCCATGACTCGGATACAAACATTTGTGCTCATCACACAAATGTTTGGGACTCATTGGCACAGAAAGCAGAGTCACTGCCCACTGTGCCAATCAGTCGTCAAAAATAATAATAATAATATACTGTTTATATAAGTACCTTATTTTTTGCGGACCTGCGGACCCTGTAGTTCGGGATAATTAATACTAGCAGTTATGTTGGACGTATAATTCCTAGTAGTGAACTGCTCCCCGCTACGCGGCTGTGCGGTTGGGGGGGACTCGGCGGCCGCGGAGGGGATTAGCTCGCCCGCGGTCAAGCCTCCGCGCATGGCGGGCCCCGCGCATCCCGCCGTACCCGCCAGGGAGTTTCCGAAGCACGTGGCTGCTCTGCATGCCGACGGTGACATCGGCTTCAGGTACGTGAATTGGAGGCACATATGAAAACCACACTGGAAAGTTTAAAGTGTTACTAACAAAAGTCTATTAAATTTTGGCTTAAAATACTAATCGCTAATAACTACATACGTTCAACTTTTTGTCATCTTTCTGCGAGTATGAGTTCAAAAGTTGTGCGTCACTGTAAATTGACACACAAGTAATTCTATCAACTTTTTTTTATTTATAATAATAATATAATACGTTAATTTGTATTTTGTTACTGAGCTAAGTATATGAATGACTCTTACCCATTGAAAGATATGATGGTATTCTGCCCTTTTGTGTATTTGTATCTATTTGAAACTAGATGTCGCTTATACGCCTTAGCTCCTATTCATATGTATTCTTCAGTCGATCATCACCGTGGTGACTGTGATGTTGTTAGTCAATTGACGTTTGTCTGTTTTTTTTAGTAAAGAGTATGAAATCGTGGTAGCGAAGTCAGCAGCACTGGGACACACGAGTCATCACAGCCACAGACCAGAAAACAGACTTAAGAATAGATACCTTAATATAACGGCGTGTGAGTATGATTTGTTCGTTTATTCTTCTCTAATTATTCAAATTTCTATAGAATATATTATAAGAAGAAGAGGCGCTTTTGTGTACCTAAAGTTAATTTATTTAAATTAAAACTATTAATGGCGCCTGTATCCATGTACACCCCACGGTGAAAATAGGAGCAGTGTTTCTTATTCCAGCAGGTAATCCATCATTTCTTATAACATTGCCTATAGTCCATAGTTTATCCATGGTTTATATGTGAAAATTTTTCCACGTCACAAACTAATTTCTAGGCATAATCATCTACTGTCCCAGTGTTGGTCACGGGTCTCCTTCTAATACGATATTCTGCCAGAAATGGTGCATTTGCTTTCTATTGCCATTATTAAATATAGAAGGAATGTACGGGAAATCTATACTATTATAAAGTTGTTAAATGTCAAATTTTGTAAATCAATGTTATTAAAAAAGAAATGTACTCAGATTGACTAATTAAGGGTTTCTGAAATCAAATCCGTCGATGTTTGTTTATTTGTTCGAGCTTCACGCAAAAGCCAGCGGGTAGATGTTAGTCAAACTATTATATTACAGTCTGAAAGGTACTATTCAGAGTTCAATACTGCGGCATATTTCTTCAAAACCGGTCCAGTAGATTTGAAGATACAGCTTGATCCCTGTTTTAGTAGCCGCCGTTATACTTTGTAAAACATAGCTTGATACAGATGACAGACGTCATTAAACCATGACTAGTGATGGGACATAACTGATTTAATCAATCAAAATATAATTCGGTATGTTGTAGTTATAATAATAATTGATTTATCTATGTATAAATAATAAAACAAGAAATGTTTACTATAGGTACTTATTGATTTATTGATGCATGTAGAACATTGTCCAGTCATTTACAACATAAATCATATTTTGTTACTTCTCGGGAGCTTTGAATTCAAATCGACTAATTTACATAGTCAGCTCATATGTCATAATTTACCCTTAATCATCATGGTAAACCAATTAAGAATCTTAAAATAAAAAATAAAACTTAAGGTGATGCTTCTATCGGGTTTTCGCCAAAATTCCTATAAAACTACCATAACCATTAACCATAAACTATTAGTCTATTATGTATTATTTTTTTACAATACGGTTTTTCTTTGTGTTTAATTTTCTATGTAAAATTAGAATTAACGGGTCATCTAGTACTTATTCTTTTAGATTTTCCGGCAAATATACTTAAGTATACGGGTAAGCGACCCCGGCCCCCCGAGCTACTACTGTCTCTCCCTACTCCTTCTGAGATTGTATCCTATATCGAATAGTCCTTTTCCCAAATTACATATTCCTTGTACAACACACCTTTGCTTGCTTTTCGTGGGAAAGCAATACTTTAACAAGAACCTTAATAATGGCGGCGTCATTGTTCGCCACCCGACAGGTCTCGTGTCCCGTGGGGGCGAAAATTGGGATACGGACAGCCACTTTGCTCATAGCAAGTGGAAAGAAGTGGTCTCTGCCTTACCCAACTCCTTGGTAGTATAGTGGTCAGTATCATGCGGGATACCTGGGTTCTATTCCTCGCCGTAGAACCAGGTACAAGGGGGTGATTGTATGTTTGTACGAGTATGTATGTAAAATTAAAAACATAATTTGGTGTATGAAATGTAATTGACGGGACTTTTTAAATAAATATTTACTCTAAGATACAGCTTAATAAAATTATCAAATTGTTACAAAACATTTATCTTTATAAATAAAGTTTAAACCAACGACAAAAATAAAATTTCTATGCCGAAATATTGATGTAGTTATTTAACGATTAAAATGAAACGGGTTATAGATTTATATAGATTCATAGATTGATTCATTACATCCCTGGCTTTTACGTCCAATTGACATAATCTTGTAAGCGCGTTGTCACAATTTTGTAAATGATATTTATGTGTTCAAAAATGAGTTTGATGTTTCTATTTTATGTATAAACCAGGTAGCATTTTTACATAAAATGTCATTAGCCTTTTATTGTTTGTGAAAAATAAAGATTCTGTTTTGAAAGGAACGTACTCTTGAGACGTTGGTTAAAATTTATGCCGACGGATTTGTTATTAGGTGTCATCGGTGTTAAGCTATGTTTTACGAAGTATAAAGGTACGAGAACTCAAGTAAAAGTAGTTCTGAAGCCTTTTGTATAAATCTATGATTGTTTCGGGAATTCTCATGTAGCGGAAAACCGACATTCTCGCGGGCGGAGCCGCGGGAAAAGCTAGTATTATATATTTACGTACTTCACTCACTTGTCTGTATTCTTGTGTGGTGAGTTGTATACGTATTGCGCAGACGATCACTCGCGAGTGTGTGTATCTGCGGGTGCAAGGTGCGGGGCGGCGGGGTGCGCGGGCGCGGGGCGCGGCGCCGCGTGTGACTACGTGAACGCCAATTTCATCGACGGCTTGCTGCCCGCGCTGCAGCCACACCACCGTGCACGGATCCGTCGCAGGCTTGACCGACGGGCCCGCCCTAACAGGTTTATTTATTTATTTATTGAACACAAACAGATAAATACATTTTTAAATTGAACCATTGTTATAAGCTACTGTACTATTATTGATACACGAGTAAGTGCGGTGCGCTCAATCATCGACGACGAACTGGTTCTATATGAAATACTCGTTTGTTTAATCCTCTAAATTGATGACTATACTATTGTACGTGTGTGCTTGTATAGGCTGAAAAATATCTCACGCATGTTGCCTCATGGGGGGCGTAGTAACTATAATGCTGTGTAGCTCGTATTACTGAAAATCACTCGGCGTTCTGCCAAACCTGGTGCTAAGCCACGGGAGTAGCATGAGCATTACAGTGGCCCATCCAGAGTCGACATAGAGAGAGTCGCGAATATTTCCGTGATATTAACCTCTTAGGCGCGGTTGAATGTTGTTTCTCTGTATGGTTCAACGAGAATTACGTGTTAAATGGCCTACAATGTGTTGGCGAATAATTCTATAATTGAACAAACAACAGTTCTTTAGAATATGAATTTTTTAACTACAAAAGTTTAATTTGTATCATTTTAACTTGTGCCGTTGTCATTATTTCAGACAATCATCGGTGAAGCCGACAAAGCCGCCGCCTAATCTAGCCGAGGGCATAGAGTCTGCGTTCCTGAACATAGAGTTCTCTGGGATTGTGGAGTCGGACGAGCAGGATGACGATTCGGACAGCGATAGGAGCGACGACGATTCAGAACTGGATGACGTTTATGTCGATATTGGTGAGATAATATACGAGCATGTAGATTGAAGAAGGCCTGGTGCATGGTGAGAGCTAGGGTAGGCGGTTTCTCGAAATCCCCTTGAGTCATTCTTTCTTCTTCAACTCCGTGCGACCAGAAATGACGGTAAAGGAGGAGTAGTTTTAAGGTACGGTTGTTGGAAATGACAAGCAACTTGTATTAGGTAATGTGTGGGGACAAAACGACTCCTTTACAAACTCTTTTTTAAACAGTAGTTTATGTTTAACAACAAGTGACTGCCGTCCCTGATACACATGTCAAGTACAATGATTATTTGCAAAATGTCCTATGAACGTTGTAGCATAGTCTAAGGAGAACTATTATGTTATCCAGTTATGGATGTTCAATCTTCCAGATGGCGTGCAAACTCGAGTGAAGCTGGAGTGGTTGGTGTGGAGGCGACGGTACATAGCCACACAGGGCCCCACACCCGCAACGCTCGACGCATTCTGGCGGATGATTTGGCAGCACCGAGTTCTCACCATTGTTATGATCACCAATCTCGTGGAGCGGGGAAGGGTAAGAGTTTGTTGGAGTAAGACCCGTTGTTGGGGCAGATAAAAATAGCTGCTATACTAGTTAATAGAGTATGGTTTTTTTTAATGTTATAAATTACATACATACATGCACTCACGCCGAATATCCCTTAAGGGTAGGCAGAGACCATAGTACATACTACATACATACATACAGTCACGCCCTTTCCTATTGGGGTAAGCAGAGACCACTTCTTTCCACCTGCTACGATCATTTAATGTAACAAAGTGGCTGTCTGCAGCCCACAATAATGTTATAAATTAGTTTTTTGTGATATGTGGTTGTATAAATGTGGTTTTATTTCATTAATCAATAATCGCGATTAATATTGAAATATTGGAATAATATTGTGTTTAACATTAAAAATGTAATCATCTTTTTTAAGGCGATAGAACCTAGTTAACGTGGTTTTCGTCGGATTGATATCAAACTCCTAATAAGCAATAAAATAAGATACGCGGGGCCAGTATTCAAAGTATAACTAAAGAATATTTAATGTATTATTGTAACGGAGAGACTTTAAAGGACAAGTATCCAGAGCCACAGAACAAATATTAACGTCAGTCTGAAGAATAGTTTACTGAGGAATCTGGCATTGATCTAAAGACATTGTATGTGTTTGTACAGCGCAAGTGTGACATGTACTGGCCGGCGGGCGGGGCGGGCAGCTCGGCGGAGTTCGGCGGCGTTCGCGTCACGCTGCTGCACGAGGACGTGCGCGCCGCGTACACGGTGCGTCACATGCGCGTGCGCTACATCGGCGCCGACTGCACTCAGGTGAGCGCCACCGCCACTGTCGCCAGCGATAAAGCCAATAGTGTTGTAGTTAACGGTAGCGGTTACTTATGTTCGCTAATTTTTATATTTTTTTCTTTTTACCATATTTAAGCCATATTTTTTATTTAATTTACTTGATTACAATCCCATCTGATGGTAAGTGGCGATGTAACCTAGGGTGGTAAAACGTACTAGCTTAATAAAAACCTATTCACTGTCTTAAAGACACCTACATTATAATCGGATGGAAATGCTGACGCAGAATGACTATTCCAATCAGACTGTACGTATTACGATAGTAGAATCAAATCGCTTCGTGCGAGTGGCAGGGATGTTTACGAGATAAGGGTGATAGCCCGCCGTGCGCCTATTAGTCCGATGGTAAAAGGGGGATGGAGGAAGTAAATGTGTAATTCGTGCCCACACTCTCCAAAATGTATCGTATAGAACTATGAAAGACTGGCTACTCTACCCCTGTGCTCAAGGTTTGTAGATTTGGTCTCAACCAGGGAAGAGTCACCAATAAGCTTCATAACACTACTGTTTGTAAGAATAATTTAAAATGTAGATAAAGTTAGTAATTTCTCAGAAAATATTTGATGTAATAGCCCGCGCATAAGTCGATGGCAGCGCATAAAGTCGGTATTTGAGCGACGAAACGGAGGTGGGAGCGATATGGGGGAGGTCGAAGTTATAGAGTGTATCACAAACATGATTCATTATCGATCTGTTTATTCATAATACAAAGGCGCGTATAGTACGACATAACTCAGAGGTGTCATCTGATTTGTGTCTACAGCAACTAAAATCAATCTTACTCCACAGTATTACAATTCATAATTTACATATTCATCATTTTTAAAAACCGTTACACTTGAATAAATGATTAACGCGCTTGAAGTGACAATGAATAGATGTGGAGGCGGGCAATAAGTATATTGCTATTAGTCGCCAGCAGACGTCGTTGGAACCTGAGTCGGTTCGTACTATGGCTGTAGGTTGTCAGGAATTCATTTTATTATTTACATAAAGAAATTTTTTGAGCTGTGTGTCTGAGCTGGGTTGCTCGAAGTTTTTCTGACGTATATTGCTGTTAATGAAAGATTAAAGAACTATCTGGCTCAGGGGTCACGAGAAAGATTTGCATTACCTTGTCAAGGGTCCAGGCCAGTTGACGCATAGGTACCTTTCTGATAGGTGGATTTCTTCTGCGGTATCGCAATGCTCTTCTACACTTACGGCCTTAGTCAGCTAGTCGAAGATCTTGGGATGCAACACTAAAGAAAACAAATGCAATAATTATCTAGGATTCAGTCAAAATCGTTATTAATCACAAGTGAGCTTTTTACAATCAGACAAGAGGAGCGGACATGTTGTATTTTGAACGAACGAGCAAGAAGAAAAGAGGGGAATTGAATGAAGTTATCTATTAAGGGTTGCCTGGTTAAACTAAAAATCTTAAAAAATTGCAGAGTTTACAAGGAAACTTCTGTATTGGTTTAAGCAGCTTATGGCATAAACTCGTTTGGTTCACAGGGCAGCGACGCAAACAGCCCTGAGTGCTCGGGCAGTGCGTCGTCTGGGCGCGTGGTTGTGCAGTACCATTACACCGTGTGGCCGGACCACGGTACTCCCCGGCACCCCCTGGCCGTGCTGCCCTTCGTCAACGCCGCCGCCGCCAACCCCGCCACTGTGCTCGTGCATTGCAGGTTACACCTCTACACTACCTTGGTCCTATACAATAGCCTAGTTCGATGCTATAACGTCAATGGTACGACCTCATGACAAATTTCGTAAGATGACATTATTAATAACTAGTGAGATTGTAAATGCTGTGTACAGGTTTCAATATTGTTATGAATGAGATACACATTGCTATTGTGTTTTTAGTAGCTTTTGCCTGCGGCTCCACTCGCGTGAATGTCGGCTTTCAGCTACATGGGAAATCTCAAAACATGGGCGGCTACTAAAAGAAGGATCAAGCTGTGTCTTCCATTCTACTGGACCGATTTCGATGAAACGTGCCGTAATATTTAAATCGGAGTAGTACCTTTAAAACTAACAGTTTGACCAAATTCTACCCCCCTGGTTTTTGCGTGAAGCTCGAACAAACAAATATCGATAGACTTGTTTCAAAAGTCCATAATTAGTCGATCTTAGTAGTTTTGTAAAGGTCTTTGATTTACAAAATTTGACATTCAAGAATTTTATAATACTTTAGATTATTATGCGATCTCTTTCCATACTCAAACCGATTAAATCAGTTTTATGGAGTTAGCTTCATGTATTTTTATAAAAAAAAAAAATAAGTTACGACCTTTATTAATCAACGCATCAGTTTTTAAGTTTTAGATCTCAGTACCTCGATGTGGTGTTTATTAGAAGAGGCCAACATCGAGTTATGGATGTCTGTGGTCTGAATCCATTTATGACGATTAAATAAAACTATAATGTCAGTTAGTTATTAGAATATCGGTATTTTTATATTCATATATATTTCGTATTCTATTTCGTTATGTATTTTGTCTCATTCTATTTGTGCGACAACAGCATAATAATAGAGTCACCCCTCTTCTTCCCGTGGTGGTTGTTATGAGAACCAGTTGAGGCTTGCACCAAGATAATTTGGGGATAAGGTAATTCGTTACATATAATTGGTTTGAATGCGTATCTAACAAATTACCTTCAAACATGGCCGTCATTTGCCGTTTGGTCACGAAATAATGAATTAGTTAAAAATAATTCTTACCCATTGCAGTGCCGGCGTCGGCCGCACAGGCACATACATAGTCCTTGACGCGCAACTCAATCAACTCAAGCTGACTGGCACACTGTCACCTCTCGGGTTCCTCTGTCGTGCGCGCACTCAACGGAACCACCTCGTCCAAACCGAAGAGCAATACGTATTCGTGCACGACGCGCTACTAGAACACGTCCGGTCAGGCGACACGGAAGTAGAATTTTCAATGGCCAGACAATATTTGGCCAAACTGTTGGAGCCAATATCAGATGAAGAGCTCGCCGTTTTAGACCTGAATTCCGCCAAACACAAAAGTGCCAATGATTTGACAAACGGCATAGAGAATGGTGAGACATCAAGCATTAAGTCTAGTCAGATTGCTAGCGAGAAAGAAATATTAGAGAATGGAAGTCAGGTTTCTATAAAGACTGATGATTTGAACAGTGAACAAAGTAAGTCTGTGAAGGATTCAGAAGGTCCAGAGGAGCAGAAGGAGTGTATAGTGAATGGAGAGGAATCGGAGGGAGTGTATGATTTGGCACCACGATCGACAGACACGTATAGTAAGAAGATGCAAGCATACAATAATTTAACCGATCAGGAAAAAGAGGAAATTAGGAGGTAAGTTTGAATTGAGGTTTATTGTTACATTTATGTAATTAAAAAAGAAGACTGCACGGATGGCGCAGTGGTTTAAGCGTCCACTGAGCTGTCAAGTGTTGTGGGTTCGATCCTCACACGGGACAACAACTTTGTGTAATCCACAAATTGTTGTTCTGGCCTGGGTGTTCTGTGTTCCCGTTATTTGAATGCTTGTAAAGTCCCCGCGACACAGGAATTAATCCTAATGCGGGAGCTGTCTTAAAAAAAATATACATTATTTTTGTACTTGATTCTAAGGGCCTTTGCCACTTTGTCATGCTGTTCTCTGCGACTGAGGATACAACCTCGTGTCTAGTAGTAAAATTTAAGATTATTTTATATTAATTATTATTTATGTACATGTGATTATATATTATCGCATTGATTGGAAACTTGTTCTCAAGCACAATGCAGTCGCAGCTGAAGCAGCTTTGGTTGGGTCATCTCCAACTATTTGTGACTGGTTGGCGATGAGATATTTTTTTCCATCTATCTGCTTTTGTAAGCCCAGATTTATTAATACGCTACTTCTATTGGTACACCAGGGTAAACCGAGCAGAGAACTACGCGCTGTTAGAACGCATGAGGACGTTGGCAACTCGACATCATACGTACCAAGGACCCCCACCGGTCAACTTGCTCGAGAAACAGTTTCTGGTATGAACTTTGTGTATGTGTGTAGAAATTTGATTTATATAATCAAAACGACGGATGCACGGACGTATTGACATTGCGGTATGTTGGTCAATATTGAGTTACACGTATATACATATATGTACATACAAGCACATCATTGTCCCTGACTCTCCGGCGGCGAATCGAAACACGGTCTCCCGCATGACGGCCGGTTACAGTTTGACCCAAAATCATCCCGCTGGTTTTTGCGTTAAGCTCTAACAAACAAACTAACATCGACGGAATTGGTTTCAGAAGCCGTTAATTCGATCTGAGTAGTTTTTATTTTATTTTTTTGATTTACAAAATTAGACGTTTAACAATTTTATAATATACTAGCTTATGCCCGCGACTCCGCCTTCATGAATGTCGGTTTTCCGCTACATGGGAAATCCCGACACAATCATAGATTTATATAAAAAGTATTAACCACTTTTACTTGACCTCCCGTACCTTAACGGTGGCTACTAAAACAGGGATCAAGTTGTATCTTCTATTCTACTGGACCGATTTTGATGAAACATGCCCCGGTATTTAAGTCGAAATAGCATCTTTTAGACTAATAGTTTAACCAAAATCTCTCTCTCTCTCTCTCTCTCTCTCTCTCTCGCTAGTTTTTGCGTGAAACCCGAACAAACAAACAAACATTGACTTTAGAAGCCCTTAATTAGTCAATCTAAGTAATTTGTTATTGAATATTTTTAATTTTTGAAAATTTGACATTAACAATTTTATAATAGTATAGATATATATTGTGCTGTGTAGCTAATAACCCGGTCGTGCGTGGAAGCCAGCGTCTGCGCGCGTGCTCAGCACAACGCTGAGAAGAACCGCGTGGGTGGGATCCTGCCCTCGGACTCGGCCAGAGTCATGCTCGTGCCCAAACCTGGAGTAGAGGGTCAGTTCAATATCTTTTATTTATTCATTTACACTTGGAAGAAATTTATAGGTCACTAGTCCATATTAGACCCCACTACAGGGCTGAGGGCCTTCCCTAATCAGGAGGGAGATTAGGTCGAAGTCTATCACGGTGGCCTAGTACGAGTTGCTATACTTCACACATCTATGTGGGCATGCAGGTTTCCTCACGAAGTTTTCCTTCTCCGTTAAGTTCATTGGTGTCTATAATGTAGACCGTACATGAATTAGAAGCAACTCAGTGGTACGGGACCAAGATTCAGCAGAATTATGTCCTGCGTTTATCAACGCGTTTTTATTGCACTTTGTAAGTCCAGTGTCGGACATGGGTCTCCTCGACAAAAGCGGTGGGGATATGTGTCGTATCCTCCACGCTTAACAGGCGACATGGATAATGCGGTAGATGTTGATTGAATTACAGGTAGCTGCCCATATTGTCGTGGTGCATTAGTCAAAACAATGCAAATCGACCTAAAGAAGCAAAGCTACGATGAAAGACAAATATCGACACTGTCGTAGAACAATGTCATATCTATAAAGTGGCCACTTTACAAGAGAGCTGTTTAAAGTTGGAGTCGCATACCTTTGCATATTTTTGAATGCTAATTTTAAATATTATTAATTTAATAATTTAAGAAAAAAAAAATGTACAGAGATTTGCGAGTCCAAAACTTTTAACTGCACTCCTGTGCAGTAGACATTTTTAGATGTGACATTGTTCTACGATAGTGTTGATATCACACTCTAAATTAGTCTTCGACCGTGGACAAAATGGCACGCGCCGGGAGACTTAATATTTCCGACTATGTAAGAACGAGAAGGAATTATACAGCCATCTTCATTGTCTACTCCATTTAGATGTTAAATTCCAGGCCGATGGCGACGTACAGTAATACCCCGCTTTACGCGGCTCCGCTATGCGCGGATTCGTTAGAGCGCGATTTTTTAAATTCGCTCTAAATCGCTTCGCCTTATGCGGATGCGTTGATTGGTCCAATTACGCGTTTAGTGGCGTGCTGCATTAGCCAATAGGAATGTAGCTTCTCAGTTATCGAGAGTGTATTGTTTTGGTTGATTCGATGTTCTTTGAAATAATAGTTTTTTGTTGATACATACTCCAAGAATTGGGGTAGGCAGAGACCACTTCTTTCCATTTACTACGCTCGTTTAATGTGTAAAAATCAACAAACCACTATCCGTAGCCCACTTTTCGCCCCCGTCGGAAAAGTGACACGTCGGGTGGTGAACTACGACGCCGTTTTTGTTGATATACTCGTATCGCCTTAATTTGTTAATAACTTATTATGTCCTATATGGCCGCCGGCTCAGAAGAAAATTTGTGACGCTTTTAGAAATGAGAGCATATTGGTTGTATATATAGAGCATATAGCTTGTTGTTTGTGCATACCTCCTTGTACGCGAATTTCGCTGTACGCGTTATTGTCGTACCTATCCGTCGCGTAAAACGGGTTATCACTGTACTGTTGGTGTAGCGCCAGCGCGCGTGTGGGTGTGGGTTGCGGTGCAGGTAGCGAGTACGTGAACGCGTCGTGGGTGTGCGGGCGGCGGCGCGTGCGCGAGTTCGCGGTGGCGCAGCACCCGCCGCGCGTCGCTGCGCCGGACCTGTGGCGCCTGCTGTGGGACCACACTGCGCAGCTCGTGCTGCTACTCTCAGACACTAGCGACCCGGTACACGTTGAATATACCGTATTTTCGTGTAAATCCGCGGATTATGTAGTAAAAAAATTTTAAATTTGGTTGTGCGTACTATACGCCACAAAATATTCTACGAGCCCATGATGTAACATTGTGTATCAATGGTTTTACACAGTGCAGTTTTAACCCCCCGAACAATTTGGACGTCTTACTGCACATGAGACCGCCCGCGCGCGGGGACACGAGCCGGTCGTCAGTTGAACGCCGCTGGTGTTTCAGCGCGGCAGCTCAAGTGGAGTCGTGATGCAAATGTCTTAAAACATCCTCATATCACAGAAATATTATCATACATGTTTAAATAAAAGGTTTTATAACTTCTTTTTTCTGTAAAATTTATTACTTATAAGTCTTGGTGGATAATATAAATGACGGGGCGTCTAGGTCGGGTATGTGACCGGAGTGTCACTAGCATCGCTCCGCGGTATTGGCTCCATCACTAATAATACTGCTTTAAACACGTACTCGTATATTCTTTCAACCGCAAAGTTCAATTTTAGTTTTAGAGTGAACCGACAGTTTCGCGGCAGTCGTGTGTTCACTCATTCGCCCCGCAACAGAATGCCCTTGTTCTGAACAGTCACCATCTTTATATCGAACTACACGCCCCACCACGACTCTGTCTCATATGAAGTTGATGCAACAACTTCACAGTGTTCACTTTGTAGTACAATAATCAAATGACAGTCTTAAATTCTAAATTAATTATCTTCCGACAACTCAAATGACAGTCTTTTTTTTTAAATTAATTAATCTCCACGACATATATAATATAATAATAATACCATGGGTTCACTTATTTTCTCAGTTGTTCCATTGAATGCGAAGATGTATAGAGAGGAACGGAGACTATTTCGAAAAACAATAAGAAAAACAATAAGAAAAGAAAAAGTGTCGGCAACTTTCTACATTGAGCCGTTTTTTATTTTCTAAAGACTTTCAGTGTGACCCACGTACAGGAAAATACGGTAACTCAATAATGGGTTAAGGACGTCTTTTACAATCGTATTAAAATATGCGTATGTAATAAATAATAAATACTTTATGACAGAGGATATTGATAATGATGTTGATGATCTCGTTGTGGTAGGGAGGAAAAGGGAAGATAATCCGGTCACACGGGTCTTATTTCTGGCGAGGTAGACCTAATAGTTGAAGTTGGCATTATTGTAATATGCTAATTTCCTATGAGATTTTCTTCAATGTGATTCCACTATTATGACTGTATTGACATTCGAGAGTAACGCCATCTATCGAAAAAACGTTAGTTTTTTCGATAGATGGCGTTTAGTTAGTAGACAATTTAGTTAACTAGGTCTAATGACCTAGTTACCTCCTATCAAGTTTTAATAAACTTGGTCTCATAGATTCTACCATAACTATTATTGTTTGTATATTTTCGTAATCTTGACAACATATTGCAAGGGGTCTGGCTGTGAATCAGGTTCAGATAACCGATCCTGACATTATCCCTGTAAGCTTCAGTAATTCCTGCTGCGACCGGTGTCCTTGAAACTCCAATTAGGACTCAATGTTATACGTGGCTTCCGAAACATTGAGGATTTGTGGAAAAGTTGAGTACTCAACGGGGTTGAACCCTAGACATTAGGATCCAAAAGCGAAGCTTTATCCATTATATCGCCATTACTCCAAATACGTACTATGTTAAAATATATTTAGTGTTTGTTTACTTGAGTCGAATCTTTCGACACAAACATTTGTGATTTGAACTGTGCGGCACAGTGGTGATATTTCGCCTTATCCTAACGCTAATAATTAATAACCTCTTAATCCTAATGCTAGAGCCAATCAAAAGAAAAGACTTTCTATTATATTTGATTAATTAATTTTTTTATATCTATCCGAAAAGGCATGCGAGTTGCAATAGTCAATAATAGCGTGTAATAAAGACAACTATAATATAAATATAGATTATACATCTTTAGAACATGCATACTTTGACTTTTTTAAACTCTACTCACAATAATAAATGTGTGTTTAACAGGAATGTGAGATTTTCTGGCCTACGGAAGAAGAGTCGGAATTATTCGTAGCAAACTTCAGAGCGAGTTTTGTATCAAAAGATACATATATAGCATACAGAAAAGGTGAACAAAAGACCCCGGTCAGCACACCGATAGAACCAGAAACAAAAGTGTACAGGCGGCAAGAGAGCGCCGACTGCGCAGACGACGAACGGCTCATACCAGAAAATAATTCACCGATAGCCGACCCAGAACCTGGGTACCGTTTTGATCGGACCGAACTGAGGCTCGAACGCTTGAGCACAGGAAATAGAGACTTGTCAGCAAGAAAGTCAATAGCGAACGGCGATCTGTTCTCATCACTATCCGAAAAGAAAAACGGACCAAAATCACCCAGAAGTCCTTCGAAAATGTCGCTGAAAAATTTCAAATTAAGTTCCCCGACTAAGTTCAAATTTCCGGATTGGGGTACACGCGCGGCCGGCTCCCCGCCTGACACGGCCCCCCCTCCGCCGCCCGTAGCACCCGCTCTCACAGTCGAAGAGGAAGCAGAGTTGCGACGCCCTTGTTACTCATTCGAAAAGGTGAAATCTATTCCCGAGAATATACCTTCAGATCGTGTCATAGAAGTTACCAATGTCAGCGTTCATTCATTGCAAGATGATTACCAGCTAAGTGTTAAGTTTATTAAGTGTAGTGGGTGGTTAGATGGTGATACGACCCAGTATAACGCGGAGAAGCCAGAGGACAATGAGTACGTGAGGGCGCTGAGACAGGCGACGACCGACGACGAGAGGGAGCGAGCGATAGACAGGCTCGTCGAACCGTATAAGGACTCGTTCGCGCTGGTGGAGTACGTCGCGGGCTGCCAGATGGAGTACAAGAACGGGCCTGTCGTTGTCGTCGACAAGTAAGTAACATTAATATAGATTCGGTTTTAATTTTCTTGTTCATTAATCATAAGCCAGTGATGAAATTATGTATTTGTGTAACTATCATATAATTGTTGTTCAGTATTTAGTATATAACTTCTTTCCTAGAAATTGTGTACATGTGTGTCTGTTAATTCTTCATGTCTCAACTGATGCATAGATTGCTTTGTAATTTGGCAGAGTGGAAGATTCGAATGACTGTGGATGAACATAGAAATAAAAATGGGTATACTGACAAAGTTAAGGAGTCGTTTTTCTTTTTAGATAGATTCATAGTTAAATGAAGAATGTTTTTCATTAAAAAATATTTTCAATTTCAAGGTTACTTTTCCCGGGACAGGTATCCAGCTGAAGCATTCACCGAGGCCTTTAAGAGAATCTATACACATATAATTACTTGTTACTGACTGACTGATTCATCAACGCAGAGTCTAAACCGCTGGAACTACAAAGTTAAAATTTTGGCAGTTCATACCTTTTATGTTCTAAGCGTTCACTAAGAAAGGATTTTTGGAAATTTTACCCCTAAGGGGGTTAAATAAAGGATGAACGGTTGTATGGAAATCCGCCATTTTCAAAGTAAGAAGAACGAAAATTAATATACCTGCTTTTGGTTAGAAATAAATAAACCCCTAAGCGGGTGAATCAGGGGTTGTAAGTTTATATGGGGAGTTCGTCACTTTTGATGGTAGAAGCACGAAGTTTT
>WUAW01020916.1:35151-47982 GCA_017165845.1 Thaumetopoea pityocampa
TAAAGCAAAAACCCTTCGGAACTTCACCTTGTCAAAGTGGTAATTGTCAGATTCACGTCAAAACCCCCAAAACAAGCAATAAAATGCGATACACAAACATTTTATTGTTAAATATATTTTATAAAATGAAAACTTAATCTAAAGGTTTTAGATAAAATACATTAAAAAAATTATCTATTACAAAAATAATTGTTTTAAGACAGATTTTCTTAAGGCTACGAAATTATCGTTGTTGTAATTTTAAAACAAAAGAATATTTGTTCGTACGGGTAGAATTTAAATCTGAGAGGTTTTCGGTAAATGTTCAGTTGAACCTGTATACGTATGGGAAAGATAAAGGGATTATTATTTTTTAACAATAAACTTAACACATTTTTAAATGGATTTCTGTGGACAGTGATCTTTCTTTGCTGTTTTTAGCACCTCTAGTCAAACCTGTTTTTATGCGCTAGATTGGGACCGCATAAAAGAAACCTCATATAAAATATATTCAGACGCTTCATATAAACTTATAACAAAAAAATTAATAAAATACAAAATATTAGAGAAAAATCACAAAAAACAAATGGCACAAAAATAAAACCGCATAAAACAGGACTGCACCAAAAACAGGTTTGACTTGAACAAGATGGCGTGATTATTTCTTTTAAGTGTAATACTTACTAAGACTCTTCTCCATTACTCTTCTTCCCCGTACTCTGAAGGACAGTATAAATCATTGATTCATTTATTCGCTTATTCGAATGTTTGCTATTTGTTATTGTACTGGTTGTTTACGTAATAGATGCCCGCTCAGTAATGTTTTCTTTCATATTTGTTCCATTGTTAACAAGTTGTAGTTGCATTTATGATTATTATTTATTAATAAACACAAATCGTAGGCCACTTTATTACATAACATAGTCTGTATATCTCTCTCTAGTACATCTATTTATCTATCGCTGTCTCTTTTTTAAAAGTAATTTGTATTTGTTTCTGGTTTGAAGTACGTTTTGAATTTAGTACTGGAACATAC
Source organism: Thaumetopoea pityocampa (assembly GCA_017165845.1). Taxonomy (NCBI): domain Eukaryota; kingdom Metazoa; phylum Arthropoda; class Insecta; order Lepidoptera; family Notodontidae; genus Thaumetopoea; species Thaumetopoea pityocampa. Next base: position 36,167 of record WUAW01020916.1, read on the forward strand.
ATACATACATACACTCACGCCGATATCCCATAAGGGTAGGCAGAGACCATAGTACATACTACATACATACATATAGTCTCGCCTCTTACCCATTGGGGTAGGCAGAGACCACTTCTTTCCACCTACTGCGACCGTTCACTCTAGCAAAGTGGCTATTGGCAGTTCACATTTCGCCCCCGCGGGCAACGAGACATCTCGGGTGGCGAACCACGACGCCGCCATTTTATAAGGTTAAAAATGTTCCTCGTTGCGTTCCCACGGCTTAGGGGAGAAGAAAGGAAAAAGGACGAGGTATGAAAGGTGTATTGAGTAAGGAATATGGAATTTAGGAAAAGGACTATAGGGTATAGGATACTATTATCTCGGAAGGAGTAGGAATAAACTAGGCTCGGGGGCCGGGGTCGCTTACTCGTATACTTAAGTCTATTTGCCGGACAGGCTAAAATACTAAATATTCCCTGACTGAAACGTTCTTCATAATAAGTCGGAGTTTTGGGTGATATCGCGCAAACATCCCGCTCTTTGAAGGTTTACCAAAGAAGTGAGTATATATAATAATGTATGTATAACAGCCGATAGAGATAACGTAGGCTATTGAATGTCGCAGCTATTTAGGTTATATACACACTTAGGTTAAGATAGGTACTGTATAATTGAAGACGTGGACGGAAGAAGGTGATCTGTAACAAATGGGCGATTTTGAATGAATTTAGTAGTTCGAAACCATATTTAAATTCATTTTCTAATATAAGCCCTAAAAGTGTGATCTTAAGGTTTCTAATGGTTTTTAAACATCTATTAATTTCATTCATTTAATAATTCAAAAACGCTACATATCACCTTCGTTCACTCTTTTCTTCAATCATTACTTGTGAATATATTGCATACCGTGGCTATGATATTTGTTCAAAATGTTGAACAGAAAGTAAAGGAGAAATTTCCGAAAAATAAATAACCAACGGTCAAAAATACGCCCTAACTAATAGTAATTTATGAGATTAATAATAAAATTATAGTTTGGGTGAGTTTTATCGCTATTACATCAAAATTGTACAGTATGAAGTTGTTTGCTAATCTTCTACAGATAGCGTCTGAAGTTGCATATTTAGGTTTCTATACTTTTGTTTTATTTACTCCAAAGAATGCGAAAGAAAAAATATATATAATTTTAGTATATTCTGATCAACATATTTGTACAAGTCCACGTGTTATTTGGTATAAAAATATCGACTAGAAATTATTTGACTCAATTTCGTAATGTGTTTGTAATATTTTTTTTTCAAATATAACCACTACACAAATATATCAGGGTATTGTCATGCAATCATGGACACATCAGCTCGCACACCACGATATTGATTTGTGCAGTTTTGTTTCTTATTTTAAAGGTTAATTAATTAACGTTTTTGTTACTGTCGCTCGGGTAATTTTTTTTTATTGTGGCTAATTATCAAACGTCAGATAGCTAAGAAGAAATACGTTATATTTGAGAATGAAGGATGTCTAACGATGAATTAAAATGGACCGAAATAAATTTTAAAATTATTGATTATTTTTTTTTTATCTAAGGTAAATTCTGTTTAAAAGATTGCCACCCTTTTCAAAAGTATCTTTCGATAAAATATCTAAAGTTTCAAAAATATTTTCCGTCGCAGTTTAGAAGTGTAAGTACAAAATAATTATTTTGTACTTTTAGGAGTTAAATTCTTTCCGTGTATATTTTTCTTTTTCTATATATATGTTTTCTTTTTCTGTATATATTATTTTATTTTTCTATATATTTTTTTCTCTGTCTGTATATTTTTTCCCTTTCTGTATATATTATTTTATCTTTCTATATATTTTTTTTTCTGTCTGTATATTTTTTCCCTTTCTGTATATATTATTTTATCTTTCTATATATTATTTCTCTGTCTGTATATTTTTTCCCTTTTTGTATATATTATTTTATCTGTCTATATATTTTTTCTCTGTCTGTATATTTTTTCTCTTTCTGTATATCTTATTTTATCTTTCTATATATTTTTTTCTCTGTCTGTATATTTTTTCCCTTTCTGTATATATTATTTTATCTTTCTATACATTTTTTTCTCTGTCTGTATATTTTTTCCCTTTCTGTATATATTATTTTATCTGTCTATATATTTTTTTCTCTGTCTGTATATTTTTTCCCTTTCTGTATATATTATTTTATCTGTCTATATATTTTTTTCTCTGTCTGTATATTTTTTCCCTTTCTGTATATTATTGTTTTAACTTTCTTGTTTGATATGACGGCTTTATTCATTACACAAATTTGTGCATATATGTGTGAGTGTAGTATGTAATTTCTTTTTGTCACTCATGTAGACTAAGCCCTATTATAATAATTTAAGTAGAAATGTACTGACTGGATGTATAGGCTCGTGTAGGCGTGGGCTCAAGTAAACTCACAAAGTATACAACGCAAATTATTGGATTGGTGCGTATTAGAAAGAAATCGTTAGTAATCCATTTTTTTAATACGGGGTAGCCCAGGGGATTGTGGACTTGAAGAGGCCGCGGGTTTCCAAACTCATTTATGCTCGTAATTAAACTCATTTGAGGTGTAAAGTTTATGTATATATGCATAATCATTATCCATTTTATCTTTCCACTATCGCAGGTATACAGAGTCGGTACATATTTACGTTGTATATTTATATAACTTAAGAAGGATGCTAGAAGTAAATAATTAAATGTTCCATGTTGTATGCACGCCCAAGAGAGCGTTACTGTAGCTTGTAAGATGTAAAAAATGTTGCCAGTTTTTTAATGATGATATTAAAAAAAAAGTAATAATTATCTGTAATACCGCCTCCTTACGAACTGTATTGTGCCAATTTTTTAATAGATATCCGTGCAATTCACGCATTCCAATTTTGTGTTATTTTTTAATTTTATTTTGTAATTTGTATTGTCCCTTTTATGTTTTTATTACCAATCGCCAGGAAGGAGGACGTGCTCGCTTCAAATATAAACATCTATTTCTTTTTGTTTATTTGTGACTTATAAAGGTCTGTCTCTATCAAACTGTGAGGAAAGTGTCAAATTCTAAACTATATTAGTTACTTTTTGATATTAAGAATTTCTAATAATTAGAGGCACAATATTGCGTTATGCCCTCTAAATTTATCAGAAACTATATTCGGAGGCTAAATTAGAAGATATAATTGTTAGAGTATAAAGCTGGCCCTCAATAGTTGAAGGATTTTTTTTGAATATTAGAGACTCTATTACCGTAGTTCCCAAAGTGGTCCAGGTGGACCCCCAGGGGTCCACGGGAGACTTGACGGGGGTCTACGTTGGCGTACGCAAATTTCCATAGCTAACTATGGAATATATCTAATCTTCATATTTTTTTTCGAGTTTTGGGAATATGGTAGAAATATAGCTGCAGGGGGTCAACCGGAACCAGCTAAATTTTGAAAGTAGTCTATGAGAAAAAAAGTCTAGGAACCTCTGGTCTATTAGAACTAGTTATTACAGAGTTACAATCATCGTGTTTTGTCATAATTTTAGAGTTATCAATTATTAGAGTCACAAATAGTGCATCATGCCCCAAGGCCACATACGGTTCAAGTATTACAGGCTGTCAAGTTGTCTCTTGAACAGTTAAATGATTTATTTTGCATATTAGAGGCTCTATTAAAGGTACAGTACATTGTTGATATATTGATGCTAGACGCGATTCGCTATCAATAGTCAAAACTTGCATATTCGCATGGGTGTGTAAGATTGACCAACCCGCGCTAGGCCAGGGTAGTAGATAGACTACAGCCTAATCTTCCTGATTAGGGGAGGTTCGTGCCTCTGTAGTGGGGACGATCATTAAGAGCACTTACTTTAGATTTTGGTTTCTAATTATCAGAGCCTCAAATTTTGCTTTATGTCGCTGTGATTAATTATCAGAGGGTAGTCCCTTAATATTAAATGTTCTTATAGTTACAGGGCCACGAGCCCTATAAGGTGTGTGTTTTAAATTTTACTTTATAATTTTGTTAGTATCATTCCTTTTAATTATTGAAATATTTGACACTTTTTTCATAGCAAAAGACCGGGTCTTACGAGAAAGCGTGTCTGCGCGTCCTAAATATTTGAATTTTATTGGTGGAAGCGATTTGATTAATTAAGGTAATAAAACACACTCCTTTATCGATTAGTTGTTTTTTAATATGCCATATACAAATATCATATAGGCTTGTTGGTATCAGGTTTTATATATCTTGAAACACGTTTCAATACCTATATCAGTATTTTAGAAATTTTAATAATATTCCTGACTTTTTTAAATTCGAGCTCTAATAATTATAAAATGTATTGTAGTGCAACATGAAAAAGAAATATGAACCCGCCGACCGCCATTTTGTTTTACTTGAAGATAAAATGGTGGCATCATTATATAATGAAATATTTCTATAGGTTGAGTGTGGATTTCCGGTTTTCTTTCTGATTTCTTTAATGAATAGATTACACTGGTTTTTGATTAATGGCACCAATTGAACCGAGAAACTTATTGTTGTGTAATCTGGGTTTATTTAAGATTTAAATCAAAACTTAACAGACGTCCTTACCGTTATAAAAATCATCGAACGATGTGAGATCTAATTAGGAGTATTATATCTGAGTTTTCTTTTACTGTGGCTATTGCCCGACGCAGCTCTACTATGACTCAGGTGGTCGAAAAACGCTAATTTTCACGTATATAATTTGTATGTCAAGTTTAGTTCTCCCTGTACTCACTTGGAGCGCTGAAGAGGTGTTTCATAGAAATTATATAGGTGAGTGCTGTTTTTTTATACATATATATGGTTATGTGATGCAGAGGAAAAATATTGAAATATTGTAGGAAAATTTAAGTGAAAGAATATATACATATTTTTTTAATAATAAATTGCTACAAGATATACGTATAAAAACTTCATGAATTCAATGAAAGAAAATTTCATACTTCTGAATTCAAAGACGATTCAAACTCGTAATTGAATCAAACTCGTAAAATGTAAAAAAGGACACCCTATATATTGCCATGGTTGTAAGGGTAGGTATGATGTTACTTAGGATTACCCTTAAAATCATAATAAAATACTTATTCTTTTTTAATTACATTTTAAATGTAAGGAAGTTCAGTAATTTTACGTTCAATTAATAATATTATTTAGAAAAATGGAAAATACCATTTAACTCATTTTTTTTAAATCTTACATGAAGTTCAATTTGAAATGTAATGAGGTCGTCTTCTTTCAATTTTTTTATCTACAATATTCAAGTATTTTCTCTTTGTATGGGATAGCTGTCGGATAATCTGTACGAAGTCATTGTAGTGGTAATGGTGTCAAAGAAGTTTAAGTCATCTGAAGGCTTATCGTGTCCGAACGACTGCACAAGTCACACAACGGACCCACGGGGCCGTATTAATCCTTCAATTTCAGAGATTGCTCTTTTCCATATATTACAGGGACATTTTATGATGGTACACAAGGATTCTTATAATAGCACTTGTGACAGCTTTATATTTTCATGACACTTGCAAGCTGTCAAATCTGTCATCATAAAGTGTTGCCAGTATGATAGCACAAAATATTTACTTATATTAGTTTTATCAATATTTTTTTTGATATCTTTTATTTAACGATTTTTGTTTTTTATATTGTTTTTTTTTAATGAACTATGTATAGTAATTGTAAAATTATGATTTTTGTAAACATATTTAATTTAAGGCAACACCGTAGGTAATGTAAATCTTACTAAGACTTATTTATTTTTTGTGTAACCGTCTGTATTATTTCAATTGTAAAATATATAAGAAATCATCAATTATGTGTTTTATTTTTTGGTTTCGATTCATACTGAGATGATAGGGGCCTGTACTGGAATGAAAATATTGAAAAATTGACACGAATTTGCGACACCATATTATTTATATTATTATATAGTTTATTTTAAACCTTTTAGTCAACACTAGCTTTTGCCCGCGATTTCGATCGCGTGAATGTCGATTTTTCGCTAAATGGGAAATATCAAAACAATCATAGATTTATATAGTCTTAGGACCACTTTTATTAGAGCCATCGTACCTTAACGGCGGCTACTAAAATAGGGATAAAGCTGTATCTTCAATTATACTGGACCAATTTTGATGAAACATGCTGCAGTGTTTAAGTCAGAATAGTACCTTTATGACTGTACGACATTATGATCAAAATCTATCCGCTGGTTTTGGCGTGAAGCTCGAATAAATAAATATACAAACAAACATCGACGGATTTGGTTTCAGGAGCCTTTAATTAGTCGATGTGAGTAGTTTTTTTAAATACGTTTAATTAATCAAATTTGACATTTAATAATTTTATAATAGTATATGATGGAATATATGCTATGAATAGATATGTGCTCAGAGTTCTTTGTGTGACAAAATTCGAAGCGGGGCTAAACACAAAAGAACCGAATTCAGCGACTTAGTTCGTAGCACTAGCAAGTTGAAATGGGAATGGCCAGATATGGTGATGGAAGTGAAAACAGCATTCCTGATGGTGGCGAAAAATACTCGAGTGGCGAAAATATTCAATATCAGCTAAGCATCATCGAGGTCTACCGGAAACCGAAAAAACATGTCGACCTGTGGACTAGAAAAAAAGTCCACAATATAATTTAAAAAAAAGTTATTCATCGTCAGTGAATGGTCAGTGTATAGGTATGCGCCACAAGTGCATTGGTGGTGTAGTGGTTTAAGACACGGCTTACGATCGAAGGGTCGTGGGTTCGAACCCGGTCCCGTACCACTGAGTTATTATTTGTAATTCATGTACGGTCTACATTGTATACACCAATGCACTTAATGGAGAAGGAAAACTTCGTGACGAAACCTGCATGCTCACATGGGTGTGTGAAGTCTGCCAACCCGCACTAGGTCAGCGCGGTAGACTACGGCCTAATCCCCCTCCTGATCAGGGGAGGTCCGTGCCCCTGTAGTGGGGACGATTTGGACTGGGGATGATGATTCGTCATCAAGATTATCAGGCCGTAGAAGTCCACTACTGGACCTGGGTGTCCTTTTTATAAAGGACAGGTTTGCCATAATTTCCAGGCTCGGCAAGGCGTACTAGAGATTGCAGTAGATTGTGATTGAAGAGCAGGAAAACGCTTCTGCCCATCATCCTCGTATATCCTTTAGCTGGTTATCTCATCATCCGCGGGATGAGATGGAGTGACGCTGTTATTATGTCGGCGTCACACGGCATAGCATACACACAAAAAAGGTGTGGCGAATTAAAAATATAGTGCTATTTTATCGGTTTTTATATTTGAAAGATGGAAGTTTATTTGATACAGCTAAAATAAAGATACAGAAAAAGAGAAAAAAAGTACAGTTTGAGAAACCAGTTCAGTATGATACCAGGCAGTGTATCCGACGCTGGTATTCCGCTGGATTCTGCTGGTATTCTCTGGTGTTGTCGCTCGGACATCGAGCATACCACATACCCTATATCGATCTCTCCATGCGATACATTGTAACTCACTTTTTCTGTTTTAGGGGAGATCAAAAGTTATAAATTCATTTAAACATTCAAGAAAAGCATCTCTTTCTAATGTATTTAGGAACACTATTTTCGTCTTTAAGTTTGTAAAAGTAAACTATTATATATTTTATTATATTTTTTTTACTTAAAAAAATCTATATAACTGAATATATGAAAAAATGAGTACAATGTTATTGCATGGAGGTGTCGATATTTAAATATGTACTGTGATATGCACCCCTAAAATGTATGATGAATGATGAGTGTGAGATGTGTGTGTACATGTATATGTCAGTGTCGCGATCATTAGAGGAGGCCTGTGTTAAGCAGTGGATGTTTGTGGGCTAATATGATCATAATGATATCCACGTCCACTGCTGGACACAGGCCTCCTCTAATGATCGCGACACTGAGCGTCTATGAGCTGCCTGCATCCACCGATTGCCACGACCACCAGGTCATCGGTTCCCCTAGTCGGGGGTCTACCCGCATTACGCTTTCCGGTTCGGAGTCACTACTCCAGCACTTTATAGTTATGCTTGGAATCTCCCTACGAGACAGGATCCGTAATGAGATAATTCGCAGGAGAACTAGAGTCGCCGACGTAGCTCAAAGGATTACAAAACTGAAGTGGCAGTGGGCGGGGGACATAGCTCGCAGAACCGATAAACTGTGGTGAGCTCTCTGTATATGATTACAATCACACTACAGCACCTAATGAATTTACATAAAGATCAGGTATCAAAACTACCAAGAAGTTGAAAGTTAGTTATAAAACTAAGTATTAAGAAAATTGTAAAAATTATTCAGAGAATTGACGTAATACATGTTATTGTTTTTCTTTGTTAACTTCGCTCACTTAACCTATTGAAATTAACACTTGGTATTTTTAGTTAATTATGATGTGTAGTGTCGGCAAAGTAATAAAAATATAACATACATACATACACTCCCGCCGATATTCCATAAGGGTAGGCAGAGACTAGTACGTACTACATACACACAGTCACGCCTCATTCCTTTTGAAGTAGGCAGAGACCACTTCTTTCCACCTGCTACGATCGTTTAATGTAGCATAGTGGCTATCCGCAACTCATATTTCGCTCCCGCAGGCAATGAGACGTGTCGGGTGGCGAACCACGACGCCGCCACGTTATAAGGTTCAAAAGTGTTAAAGTTCCTCATTTCATTCGCACGGCTTAGTAGAGAGGAAAGAAAAGAGGGTGAGTTAGGAAAGGTGTATTGAGCAAGGAATATGGAATTTAGGAAAGGGACAAGGAATATTATACTAAATTAATAATTAAATAAATTAAATACCAAGGAATATTATTCGGTAATTAAAGGCTTCTGAAAATCGGTCGATGTTTGTTTGTTTGAGCTTCACGCAAAAACCAGCGGATAAATTTTGCTTAAATTATTACAGTCTTAAAGTTACTGTTTTGACTTAAATACTGGCGTATGTTTCATTAAAATCGATCCAATACAATTGAAGATACAGCTTGATCCCTGTTTGTGTAGTCGCCGTTAAGGTGCGAGAGCTTAAGTAAAAGTAGTTCTAGGATTTTTTATATGAATATATAATTGTTTTGGGTTTTCCCATAGCGGAAAACCGACATTCAAACTAGTAGACAATAAGAATAATGTTATTGGTTCACATTCATGGTATAATTTTACGTTGGCTCTATAGTAAACGTATTAAAATTAAATATTCGAACAGATCAAATACAGATGTATTATTTAGGATAATACGTCAATCACATTGAGTCTTTAGAAAATAAAACAACGGCTCGATGTAGAAAGTTGCCGATACTTTTGTTTTTCGAAGTAGTCTCCGTTCCTCTCTATACATTTTCGCATTCGATGGAACCACTGAGAAAAGCAGTGGGCCCATTCTTCCTTAGGGGTTTCTTGTATGGCATTTTCGAACGCATTCACCGCATTTTCAGGGCTCGTAAAGCGAATACCTCGAAGTTTATCTTTGGTTCTTGGGAATAAAAGTTGCAGGGCGCCAGGTCAGGACTATATGGCGGATGACACATTATCTCGACGCCTGCCATAGTTAAATATTCAATTGTTCCTTTTGCGGAGTGCGCTGAAGCGTTGTCATAGTAAAGGAGGATCATGTTTCGAGGGCGCTACTGTCGAACATTTTCCTGGATAACAGGCAAAGAACAATTAACATACCAGTCTGCAATAACTGTCCTTCCATATTCCAGCACAACTGTCGCGAAATGACCTTTCCGACCAAAGAACGAGGCAATCAACCTTTTCCTTGACGTCTTTCTTTACCTCAGTTGGCCGATCCTCAAAAGGAAACACCCACTGAGCAGATTGTCTTTAGGTTTCGGTTTCGTAGTAATGTATTCAGCTCTCATCACCTGTGACGACGTCAAATACAGCATTCGAGTCACCTCCGTTGAACTTTTCTAATATTTCGCGACACCAGTTCATGCGAAGGCGTTTCTGGTCTTCGGTCAAAATATAGGGAATCCATCTAGTGCATAGCTTCCTGACGCCTAAATATTCGTCTAATATTCTTTGTACTTGACTTATACCAATGCCTAGGCTTGCCCGCATCTGCTGGTAGGTCACTCTCTTATCTTCCTCTATCATGCGTCGCACAGCACTGATGTTATCTTCAAGTGTCGCTGTTGAAGGGCGTCCCTCACGCAGAACATCACTGAGATTGCTACGCCCACACTTAAACTCATCAAACTAATTGTAAACAGTTGCGCTAGATGGGGCTTCATAATTAAATGCCAATCGAAGTCTATCATATCTTTTTTGTTGATTAAGACCACATCGAAAGTCGTAATAAATCATGCACCGAAAATTTTCTCGCGTGATATTCATTCTAAGGTGTAACAAGACTTAGAATTGCCGCAAATTCCCAAAACCAAATGACAAATGAATGCAATATATCACACTGGGTAATTAAAGAGTTCTATAATAGAAATTTAAAAAAGTTTTCATTGCCAATGTTTCTAACTGGCCGGTTCTAAAAATTTCAATATAACAGCAATAAATTCTAGATCATTTTATCTTTATTACTGTACCATCAACTATAGCCAAACATCAACAATTTCTGAGTTCGTTCCTTCTATATCAACTCCAAATAATGAAACTATATCTTTGATAAAAATTCAAACAAAATCTGGTATTATCAGAACATTCCAAGAAAAGCAGCTTATTAAAATTTTAACTTTAACGCCTATGATATAACGTTTAAGAGCGTAAGAAAATTAAAAAAAAAGCAATGGGAAAAGAAAAAGAAAGCAGCAAAGAAAAAATTAGGAATACAAACAAAATATCATTGGGCAGGGATAAAATACACGTTCTTTCAAATAAACCTCTTACACAGAGTTTGTATAGGTCAGCAAAGATGATGAAAATGATAATGGAGAAGATGCTGGAAATAGATGCTTGATTTGTGATGAGTTTGATTGCGATAATGAGTATGACTGCTTCGATGTTGACTCTAATTTTTGTGGTTGTTACTACCCGAATGTGCTGTATAATTGTGGTCAAAGTAGATTTTTTAAAGTGCAATTATGAAATAAGCCAAGAAAACCAAATAAGAAAACTGTTATAAATTGATACATTATTACTTACAGCAAGATAAATAGATTTCTTAATAAATCCAGAGTTAATAGTTTTAAATTTTTATAAATTCTTGCATTATTGATTCCCAATACCCACTTATCCCTACCTAATAAGAATCTGTAGCAACTTAATAAACTAGTTAAAACACGCGATCGATCTAATTTATAACGGCACCAAGTTATTTCGGACGTGAACCGATCAAACTTCCCGACAAACCGCTCGTCGGAAGTAAGCCCACTTCGCCGTCAAAGTTACTCCCGCTTTGTTCAGACTTTAGGCTTTAATTAAGTTTTGAAAAGGTAAAAGTTATTGTGTTGAAGAGAATCTGTTAAAGTTAGGACGCGATCGTACTGGAGAAATAGCTTAGTGAAAACTCAATTAAACGTTACAGAATACTGTCCCATTTATTATATGTTGCTATGGTAACGAGTCTATCGTTAGACTTATGGGTGCCATGTTTGTAACAAAAGTACTGCAAATGGTTTTGATGGTTTACAATTGTAATGACAATGGCACCAATAACTTATCCAGTCAACTTTTTAACGTAAGAGAAAATCTTAAAAGCGTAGGCACAACTTTTATATTAGATTACGTATTTCGTCCCAAACTGTGGGAACAATTATTTTTTAGTCCGTAATGAGCGTTGATGTTGGCCGCACATGGCCTTTACAGCGT
>WUAW01020922.1:8295-25967 GCA_017165845.1 Thaumetopoea pityocampa
AATCATTAGACACAAAACTGAGATGTACAACCAATGTGTGTTACCAGTGATGACTTACGACTCTGAGACGTGGTGCTTCATAAAAGGACTTTTTCAGAGGCTCAATGTCGCGCAGCGAGCTATGGAGAGAGCTATGCTCGGTATTTCTCTGCGAGATCGAGTCAGAAATGAGGAGATCCGTAGAAGAACCAAAGTTGCTGACATAGCCCGTAGGATAAGCAAGCTGAAGTGGCAATGGGTAGGCCACATAGCGCGAAGATCGGATGGCCGATGGGAGAAAAATTCCTTGAATGGAGACCACGTACTAGCAAGCGCAGTGTGGGATGGCCACCTACGAGATGGACCGACGACCTGATGAAGAACGCTGGGTCTCGCTGGATGTAGGTGGCTACAGACCGGTCGCGCTGGAATTCCATTGGAGAGGCCTATGTTCAACAATGAACAGCTATGAGCTGAAATGATGAAATAAAATTATACTTTTGGATTAAATTACGTAAACTTCATCATCATCCCAGTCCACCTTCATCCCCACTACAGGGGCACGGACTTCCCCTTATAAGGATTAGGCCGTAGTCTACCACGCTGACCTGTTGCGGGTATAGACTATTATAGATTACCTAATGATTAAATATTTGTTAGGGCCCGGTGTTGACGTGCCCGCTCCCGACATGGGTACCGGCGAGAGGGAAATGTCGTGGATCGCAGACACGTACGCTAAGACCATCGGCTACCAGGACATCAACGCGCACGCCTGCGTCACGGGCAAGCCCATCAATCAGGTAACTGGTAACAACCAATATACTTTTATTATATTCCAATATGGATCCGAGACATGGCCACTAACTATGGGCCCCATAAAACTGTTCAAGGACACGCAGCGAGCAATGGAAAGAGCTATGCTCGAAATTTCCCCGCGAGATAAAATCCGCAATGAGATATTCCGCAGGAAAACTAGAGTCGCAGATGTAGCTTATAGGATTGTAAACTGAAGTGACAGTGGGCGGGGCACATAGCTCGCAAAACTGACGAACCTTGGAAATCCATCTTAAAATGGAGTGACGACATCGAATCACCAGTGTAGTAATTATCAATGTTATCTATGTCCAATCGTGTGTGTAGAGAAAGGAAGACACTGTACACTATTAAAGTATGATATATATTTTAATTTACTTTTTTAATGATGCGTTCCATTACCACATAAACTTCAGTAAAGTTAGGAGTTGACATTAGCCAACCCCTTCTCTATTAAGAGAATTGAAGATGCCTTATATAGATGTCCTTAGTTTACGACCCCACCGCTGACCTACGACATTGTGTACGAAAGCGAGATGGAAGACAACTGACTGGTCAGTGAGGGTGTTGAAATTGAGTCGAACGACGGATCCTCACAGAAACCGGGATTAGTAACCACACCAAGCTTAATATTTAGCTCTATTTTAAACACAACTATATAGTTCTGTGACCAGGAGCACACATCAAAATTTATGTCCACATTTTTAAAGTAGATATTCTCCAGAGTCATGAGGTATTCTGTTGTACAGGGTGGTATTCACGGCAGAGTGTCAGCCACCGGCAGAGGAGTATTCCACGGCTTGGAGAACTTCATCAACGAAGCCAACTATATGAGCATGATCGGTGAGTAACACAATACAAAATCAAAGGGGTTTTTTTATATGTACTTTTTTTATTGGTCTTTGGTCTAGTCCCAAACTAGGATTCCCTGTATCTTGTGTACTAGACAACGATGTAAGTCCATGATATGTATACAAATATTTGTCCTCATCATACAAAGTTTGTTTCTACCAGGATTCGGACCCAGGACTTATTGGCACAGAAAGCAGGACTCTCCCACTATACTAATCAGTCGGTACCAGTATCTATCTCGTGGTAGTGCAATTCTATACGGAGTACACGTAGGCGTAGTTTAGACAACTGGTTCACTTGGAGTGACTGATTTTTCTGTTAATTGGTCTCGGGTTCGAATCCCGGTAGGGACAAGCTGTATGATAGACCGAATGTTTGCACCTGCGTCATTGACGTTTATCTGTATATGTATTAGCATTTAAATATATCGAATATATTTAAATATATAGTTGTCTAGTACCGAAGACAGAGAATCCTAATTTGGGTTTAGACCAGTGTGTGAAAAAATATGTCCACGACAATATTATAATCACCCTCATTGACTGGATTAGGAACAGCATGACAAAAGATTGATGTAAGTTATTTTTGTTAAGCGTTTGCAGAAGATAAATCTTACCTGATGATATGAAAAAAGGCGTCTAAGCAACCAATATATGTTGATCAAGAACAATTTTCTCGATATAACATTATCTCTATTTTTTGCGTCCGGGTCTAATTTTTTTTTATAGCCCGATTGCCGTCTGTCGTCATACCCGTAAGCTCTCACAATTCCTACTAACGTCCAGAGTTGTTATTGAAACACCATCGGGACCCACCGTATTTCATGCCTTCTGTAACACGGAGAAACCATGGTGATGTTAGCGTGCCAACCTGGAATCGTACCCGAGACTTAAATTTCTCGTATTTGAGACGAGGCCTTATCCACTACACTGTTAGGATTCTTAGCTTTCATCCCCAGTCCACTTTCGTCCCCGCTATAGGGGCACGGACCTCCCCTGATCAGGAGGGGAACTAGGGCGTAGTATACCACGCTGGCTTAGTGCAGGTTGGTAGACTTCACACACCCAAGCGAGCATACAGATTTCCTCGCAGTGTTCCTTCTTCGTTAAGTACATTGGTGTGTACAATGTAGACTGTACATACATAAGTTTGAAATAACCCAGTGGTACGAGATCGGAATCTACCCATCAACTTTTTTATCGCGAGCCCTGTCTAGAACCACTAGACCACAAACGTACCTTTTAATTCTCATGTATATAGATTATTATACTTTGTCCAAAAACATTGTTTGAAAAAATCTGTTATTTATCACACTTATTTGCATTTTTATTCATGAGATGTATAAATGTGTATGACCACAAACTTAATAAGTCAATTATAATACGTGGCAAACTGTAGCCACTTTTTCTTTAGTAAATATTCGTGAATTTTACGTAGTGTTTAGTTACTTGTGCTTAAAATCTCTCGCTTTCATTTGTAAACTATATGTATAGTATCCAAATTATGTGTAAAATATACAGAATATCTAAAAATTTAGTACCCAAAGTGGTTCAGGTGGACCCCTTAGGATCCACGGGAAACTCGACGGGGGTCTACATTGGCGTACGCAAATTTCCATAGTTAGATCTAATCTTCACATTTTTTGTCGCGTTTTGGGAACATGGTAGAAATGTAGCTGCAGGGGGTCCACCGGAATCAGCTAAATTTTGAAAGTGGTCTACCAGAAAAAAAGTCTGCGAACCTCTGGTATAAAACATAACATAGTGTTTTTCATACTGCTCATGCATCATTTTCAAATGTCAAAAAAAAAATTAATGCCTTCTTGGTGCAGAAAAAAGTAGCTTTCAAAATTATCTCGATAATGATTGATTGATTTGTTAGGTGGCATGTGAACACGTGAAAATCATCTTTATCAATTCTTTCAGCGTATTATCAGCGTAGTGAGTGGTGACCCAATCGGAATCATTGCAATTTAAAAAAACATGTTTATTTTTAGTGATTACTGATTTCATTGAATGAAGATTGTAAAAAAGTTACAATTTAAATCATAGAAAAGAATTGAAGAAAGTTTAACTGCTTTAAAAAAGTTACAATTTAAATCGTAGATTGGTATTGAAGAAAGTTTAACTGCAATTATATTTAATTAAGTGTACATAGCATAGGCATTCTATAGGATGCTTAGGATTTTCATACATTGCCGGTGACATCTTTATTAGTATGTCAACGTTACCAGGCTATGAGTTCTCAACTGAAATAAGTATTCCGTTGTTGCAGGCACGACCCCCGGCTGGGGGGGCAAAACGTTCATCGTCCAAGGTTTCGGTAACGTGGGCTTGCACACGTGCCGCTACCTGGTCCGCGCCGGCGCCACCTGTATTGGCGTCATTGAGCACGATGGCTCTATCTACAACCCCGATGGCATTGACCCTAAGGTAGTATAACGAGATGATTAATGGCCCATGATGAACGTGGGTGATTGTGTCACCAGCTGTAGGGTCGAAGTGTGGCAGGAGGGGCAGTATCGGAAAAGGGAAAATCTTCCGATCAGACGATTTTTATGTCTCGCGGGGCCTGCCACCTCCTCGACGGTTGATCTCGGGACGTTGTATATACGCTAAATCGCTATCAAACTTCATGCGCGTGATTTAGACTTCCATATTATATCGACACTAGAATTGCGCCAGCTGTTGAGCATGTGTGGCATGTAGTGAAGTAGATCGCCACAGTAGAAATCTAATACATACACTCACGCCAGTATCCCACAAGGGTAGACAGAGACCACAGTCTGCCACATACTACGATTCTGACCGTACACTACTATGATACGATCAGAAAAACATCGCTAAGCTCATTTGGCTGTACTATTTTATTTTTGTTTATCGAAAACTATCTGTATCTAAATTCTACTAGAATTTGTTATCTGTACTAATAAATACCACTAACATATCTTGTTACAGGCTCTCGAGGACTATAGGATCGAGAATGGAACAATTGTTGGTTTCCAAGGTGCCAAAGCATATGAAGGGGAGGGCATGCTATACGAGAAGTGCGACATCCTCGTCCCGGCCGCCATTGAGCAAGTCATTCACAAGGAGAACGCCCACAAGATTCAGGCTAAGGTAATTTCTTTAGCTATTAAAGGATAAATCTCTTCTCGATATGAATGCTTCACTTGCCAAATCGATTAACTCCTACTTTCGGAATTTTATTCAGTTTTAATGCCAAAGCTCCTAAAGATTGACTGCTATTTTATTTTTTCATAAATTATATTTCCTTAATAAACAATAAGTACACCACTAAATGATTTTTTAATATAATAAATAATTTATACTATTTTATCATTTTTTTATTTTTTTGTTTTATGGAGTTAATCAATTTGCCAAATGAAGTATTCATATGTGTATGTATACTGACGGTGGAAAGAAAATAATACTTAAGTGACATTTACGAATTTATTTAGTTGTATTTAGTTATACCCCGAACCGGAAAGCGTAATACGGGTAGACCCCCGACTAGGTGGACCGATGACCTGGTGAAGGTCGCGGGCAATTGGTGGATGCAGGCGGCTCATAGCCGCTCGATGTGGCGATCATTAGAGGAGGCCTGTGTCCAGCAGTGGACCTCTGTGGGCTGATATGATGATGATGATTTAGTTATAGTTGTTTAGATAGTTGTGTGTCGTTTGATCAAGATTTAAATCCAGCTCGGATGTCATCAGGCTGACACTGATGATGTCTTCTCTTAAATGCCACGAGAACTTCATCCATTAATGATGATGCGAAATATAACATTCTTCTTCATCAACTCATCTAATGTTACGCTGCAGGGCGCGGGTGGGCCCCTTCTCACAGTGAGAGGGGTCAGGCCACAGGCCTCGCGCTGCAACTCGTATTAGGTTTGGCAGACTTCACACGCCACTGTCGAAAAATCTCTCAGGCATGCAGGTTTCTTCGCGATGTTTCCTTCAGCATCTGAAACGAGTGATAATTATTAATGATTAAATTATTAATACGCACGTGATTTCGTGCTTTAGATTTGAATTTAACCCATATTCGTCCGGCAATTTTTGTGCACCGCCATTCACCAATTGTCGGCATTTTTCAGCACTTATCTTTAGAAATGATATGGTCTATATAAAAAGAATTAAATGATTTGGTCCTGTACCACTAAGTTACTATTTGTAATTGTTGTACGATGTACATAGTAGACACCAATATATTTAACGAAGAAGGAAAACTTCGAAAACTGAGAAAACCTGCATGCTCGCATGGGTATGTGAAGTCTACCAACCCGCACTAGGGCAGCGCGGTAGACTACGGCCTAATCCCCCTCCTGATTAGGCCCGTGCCCCTATAGTGGGGACGATTATGGACTGGGGATGATGATGATACATTTTTCCCAGATCATCGCCGAAGCTGCCAACGGTCCCACGACGCCAGCCGCAGACAAGATCCTAATCGACCGCAACATCCTTGTGATCCCTGATCTGTACATCAACGCGGGCGGTGTCACCGTCTCCTTCTTCGAATGGCTCAAGAACCTAAACCACGTGTCGTACGGTCGTCTCACGTTCAAATACGAACGTGAATCGAACTACCATTTGTTGGGTAAACTGTTTTTTTTACCCCTCCTCCATATGCATGGGAAAAGAAGATTTTCCTGGGTTAAAAAGTAGCTTGTCACTCCAAAAAAAAAAAAATAGTTTTTTTGATGTAGACATGCTAAAATCATATCGATCTATTAAACTGTTCATATGCGTCTAAAAACAAACCAGAAAATATAGTTTTACATTTATTCTTATATCTCACTAGCTTTTGCCCGCGGCTCCGCCCGCGTGAGTGCCAGTTTTCTGCTACATGAGAAATCCTGACAAATCATAGATTTATATAAAAATCCTTAGAACCACTTTTACTTGACCTCTGGTACCTTAACAGGGGCTACTAAAACAGAGATCAAGCTGTATCTTCAATTCTACTGGATCGATTTTAATGAAATATGCTACAGTATTCAAGTCGGAATAGTACCTTTAAGACTGTAAGAGTTTGAGCAAAATCTACCCGCTGATTTTTGCGTGAAGCCCGAATAATCAAACGTACAAACATCGGCGGATATGGTTTTAGAAGCCCTTAATTAGTCGATCTAAGTAGTTTGTTTTTAAATATCTTTGTTTTATGAATATTTGACATTTAACAATTTTATAATAGTATAGATAGTTACACACAGAATATTATATAAAGGGCTTTGTACTTTACTATCTCAATCATTTTTTTTAAACTCAATAGGATTTCCCATGGTGGCTGCTTCGTTTTTATGTTCAGCCAACTTTCTAGTTAGTCGAAAATTGTGAATGTATTGTATTATACATAATATAATGAATATGGTAACATTGTACTGTTAAAATAAATCAGGTTTGAGGTCCTATCGAACATAAAATTTATCGAATATTTTTGTGTTGAATATATGAATAAATAATAAATCAATGATCGATGATAAATATTACAATGATTTGATAGTCGGTCGTTGATTTCACGAATTCATCTGGTTATTGCGGCAAGAAAACTGAGAAAAACATATCAGGCTGTTTGATCTCTAGATAAAAAAAATCAAAAAGAAACAGGTAATTTTCCTAGGTACCGAGGTCTAATTGCGTAGATCTGCGCTAAAGTACCCAGATGCTATAGAAAACGACAAGTAGATCTGCGCTAAAGCGCTCGAGGGGTTAATGCTTTTAGGACAGAGAGTCCTTTATAGTCTGAGCACTTTTGGGCTCGGCTTACTCTCAATGAATTACTCACTATATTTTTATTTACTTATTCAGTTAGTCACTATATTTTTCTTTACTCACAGAATCGGTTCAAGAATCACTCGAAAGACGTTTCGGCCGCGTCGGTGGTCGTATCCCGGTCACCCCTTCTGAATCCTTCCAGAAGAGGATTTCTGGTGCTTCCGAAAAAGACATTGTGCACTCTGGTCTCGACTACACCATGGAGAGATCTGCTAGGGTAAGCATTATTATATAATAATAATCCATCTCTAGATATGCCATAGACAAAAACAAAGGTATAGTATAGAACTTTATGGAAATAAGGTTTTGCCAATAATTACCATGATTGCCAGGAGTTCAATCACTGATGAAGGATATTATGATGGTGATAGATTTATTGTTATGATTGAAGGATCTTGAGTTTATGCAACATGATATTAATATAATAATCAATATCAGATTGTATAAAGTAAACCACCACTTTTTGATTGTAGAAGGGCTAAGACGAGAAATGGTAAACGGTAGCTGATGATGAAACAGGATGATAATTAGTAGTCCCAGGGATTCAGAACTAAACAATATGGTGTGACTATGCTTAAATTCAAATGATACTTTTGCGTTATACATTAATTTTTAATTCTGTGGTATTAAGGGAAACGAGTATGAGTTATCTATCAACAGCTGACTATATTCAACTAAGTTCACCTTTTCAATTTATGACACGGTTTAATTTGTATATAAAATAAACATAAATAAATTGTATATAAAGTAGCATAAAATAAACTTACAGTACTATTAACTCATCTTCTTTTACAACAAAATAAAAACATTTTTTTTTAAATTTGTCGGCTATCCCCTTTTTCCTCGACACCATAGAATGTATTTTTTTGGATAACAGACACTCATAATAGGTTGTACATAAAAGGAATGTGCTTAACAAAAGTATACATGTACATCAAGAATTTAGATTTTAATGAAAGGACCCTGTAGCTTAGGAAATAATTAAAATACACTAAATTTAATAGTAAATTTTGTGTACTTTTGTCATCCAGGCTATCATGAAGACCGCCATGAAGTTCAACCTGGGCTTAGATCTGAGGACAGCGGCGTACGCCAATTCCATAGAGAAGATATTTACAACGTATGCTGACGCCGGCCTTGCGTTCTAAACGGCCACTTCAAAGTATTTTCTGCATTTCAACGACTCTCCATTTATTTCAGTTTTTGCACATAATTTAAGTGTAATATTAGGACTTTATTATCACAGTATTTTTTGTTCGTTTCTTTGTTGAGATCATGGCTTTTTGCGTCAGCAGTTAAAAGTTAAGTGAAAATGTAATTTTCCGACTATTGTAATCGTCTTGAATTTTAAATAAAATTGTTTTACTGTTATTCTTAACTTATTATTTATTTTTTGTCCATGCTAAATAAAACCAACCACCATCACATCAGCTGAGCCATGACTTCTATTGAACATAAATCTCATCTAATGACCACCAACAAAAACTCTTCTAGATACTCAAATTAGTCTAACTCTACCTAGTCGAAGCTCAACCAGGATTTCCAGTTTAAAAACATGAGCAAAAATTCGAAATCGAATATAGCCTATCTAGGTTACTAGAAGTATATCTATACATATATTGAACTGTATAGTGGTGTTGTAGTGGTGCCAGACACAGCTTGCGAATCGACAGGTCGCAGATTCGAACCCAGTCCTGTACCGGTGAGTTTAATTCATGTGCGGTCTGCATTGTTGATACCAATGAATTACTTTCTGGTCCCTCTAATAAGAGGGACCAGAAAGTAATTCAAATAAATAAATTTTTAACAAGTTTTTATTTTTAATCAATAATGTAATCACCTTCGTTATCAAAAACCTTTTGCATTCTAGTGTGCAATTTTCAATGCCAGACCGATAAAAATCAATTGGTTTTTAAGTAAAATATCTCGAGATGGCATTTTGGACATCATCCAAATTTTCAAATTTTTTGCCACTAAGAAAATGTTGTAGCGATCGGAATAAATGGAAATCCGAGGGTGTGACATCGGGCGAGTATGAGGCAAACTGCCGCAACTTATTAAATTAGCATAAAATGAGATTGTAATCGGGTTTTTAGGTTTTTCAGTAGTCACGAACCTAAAATTTGGGATTGTATTTACCGCTGCAAAGTTTGTGCACCCAAGATGCACAACTAGTGCATCTATACCATAGTTCTCTATTGCGTCCAAATTATCCGCATATACACAATTCTTCTTGTTTTTTTCCTTTTATACCCCTTCCACACTCTATCACACTATTATCGCAGATCCCACACTCTATCACATAAATACTGAATACAAATATATATTATTGGACTCATATTATTGGACTTACCTTAATTCTTCAGAAATAAAAATTTATAACGCGCGGCAGCAAAACAAAAAACGACTCGTTTTGGCCACCTCACGTGTCTGAGTGCTGGCGTGTGTTCCTAATATGCTTCAATCTATACCTTAGAGTAAGATATAAGCATATCCTAAGTTTCTTTTATCGAAAATGTTCATGTACGGTATTACACTCCGTACGGTAATACCCTCCGCTCCCCTACTTCGTGTTGATTCTTTTGGAGAGAGCCACTGCCTTTTGTGTTTTGGATTATCATATAGGACCTATTTTTCGTCTCCAGTGATCAAGCGATCAAAAAACGGTTGTGTATGGCCGCCGTATTGTGTATATTATTGTATATGCCGTTGAAGCAATATGTTGCATGTGACGTATCGGTTGGCTTTGTTCTCTTCGGACAAATTATGGGGGACCCAAACACCTGCTTTACTTATTTTTCCAATCTGCTGCAAATGTTCTTGGATGGTGGACCATGTTGAGGGTAAACCTCCTTGTTCATTGAAGGTTATTTTTATAGTGTCATAAAGTAATGATTAAAACCATCTGCCAATGTAAAGAAAAAAAGAAACAATTTTTTAATAATATATATTGTTGTATTTCTCATTCTTAATAGAATTTTCTTTGTGTTTTCATTATCACGCCAATCTGTGTTAAATATTCTTGTTCTATTTCATAGTGGCAACCGTCTGTGTCGATTGCCACTATGAAAAATTCGCGCTTTTTCTGTCAGTGTCGAAAGTATATATCTTTCAAATTATAGTATTTTTCAAGTTAAAAATACAATATCGGTGTATCAATGGTGTGTCATATTTTATTGCTTCTTGGGAGTCCTGAAGACAATCTGACGAATACCACTTTGTTGAGACAAAATTTCGGCTGGCTTATATTACCTTGAAAACATACGGTCTCTTTACGGTTGTATTCCAATGAATCAATATTGTTTACGATTATTGACGATTAATACACAAAACAACACCAAATTTATATAATAAACATCAGAATAAACTAATATAAAACGTTAAAATAAAACTTCAAGTGAGGCTTCACTCGTGTTCCCGCCAAAATTCCGAGCTTAGCCATACGTACAAATACCACAGAAAACAAATCGCTTCACCAACAAGGACACTCATAAAATTTAAACAAAAAACTGACTACTTAAACGGTAATATGGCGTAGTGTAAGTACTGCCTAACATCGCTTGCATCCGCACATGATTAGCAGCGCTTTAGCCATGAGCGGCGCTTTCTTGGGCTAGTTCAAAGCAGAGTGGGCATTGTAAGTGCAGACGTGGGCGGACGAATAGATCCTCCCCTCAACACGTTGGGGGCCACCGCTAAGGCGGTAACACCTGCAGCCGGGCTCCCTGCAGCTACGCGAGCCTCCGAACCCGTACCTTGTCCATCTACTTCTTTCTTGGTTTAAAGCGTTTGACCAATTTGGTACGATTCTGCCAGTATCCGTGATGAAAGTATCATAAACTTAGGGGGTCGTAAGCAGTGCAGATAGAGAATTTTAGTATTAGGACAAAAGGTTGACCATAGACCAGTGTTCATGACAGTTACTTAAATAAATTGTTGGAACGCAGCCAAATTACGTGGTGTACTGTCATTTGTCAAGCGTACGAATTCTGAAATTTTTATGTTGATAGTATTCTTGTATCTACATTCGTAATCATAACTTGGTAATAAAATGGTTATTACCACATTAATTATTACTTTAATATTAACATTAATTAGTGGTGTTTTTCCTAAACGTATAGAACTTACTTTTGAACTGCCCGGAAATGCAGAGGAATGTTTTTATGAGGATATAGAGAAAGATACCTCAGCATCGCTAGAATTTCAGGTATTTATTAGTTTTAGTAATAACGTTTCATATCCCAGCTAAAAAAAGCTGCACGTTCTGTAATAAAATCGAATTAATAAAGTTGGATAGTCTAACCTCTACAAACTTGGTTTGTTGATGTATTTTCCTGTTAAAATTTATTTGCAATTTGTATTTGGTCATAGGTTATCACTGGCGGACAGTATGATGTAGATGTAAAAATAGAAGGTCCTGGAGACCAAATTATTTACCAACACCACAAGAAGCAGTATGATTCACATCAATTTACAGCACAAAGAACAGGTATCTTTTTTAAAAGCATTTTGTGTACAGAACATGTTTAGTATAATTTACAGAGGACAATAAATACATTTTAACTAGTTTACATTGCATTACTGGTATTTTCAGTGTATGGTAATTTATGCCTTTAATATTTAATAACTAGTCATAGGTTTCTGCCTGTTTCTTTAGAGTCCTACCGATTTTTTTAATGATTGTGGACAGAAGTAAGCATTGTAAGGTACTAGAGCTCCACACCAAATGTAGATTTTGGCATTTATTGCACATATTCCATGTTGTTCACACATTGTGAGTCTCATTTCAGGTGTCTACAAAATATGTTTTGGAAACGAGTTCAGCACATTTGCTCACAAACTTGTGTATATGGAGTTAAGTGTTGGGCCAGAATCTCCATTGCCTGGCATTGGTGACCATGCTACTGTTCTTACACAGGTAATATTAACTAAAGTATCAATATTAATTTCACAATATTTTCGAAAGTTATAGTGATGTAGTAGATACAGCCTTGATTTGCTTATGGCATGCATAACAGATCATAATCAAAGTTATCAGGAATTCTTAAGTAAGAGAGTAATTATTAATAATAAGAGACTAGAGATCAACTGTGAACCACAAAGGTGCATGTATAAAGAGATAAGCATAAGGCAATTAGTTCATTAGAATACCGCTTATCTAACTTAGATAAACAGTATTACCATCTATTTTTTAAGGTATGGTAAGCAATAACATGCCCTAAATATTTCCCCAAATTTCATATCAAAACCTGGGTTTGAACCCTAACTGAACATGTTAATATTTCTTTGAGTTCTCTGTTTCAAAGCATGTAAATCCAGACATGTTTCTCAATGACATTGTCAGCAGGGATTGTGAGAGCTTACATAAGGCAGCAGTTTGCCATTTGTACCTGCTTCATAGCCATATTACTTGCAATAACAGTAGATTAATAACATTAGTGTGAATAAGATAAATATAAAGGGATGATTTATGACTTAAATCTACTCTAGTTTCTAATAGTGCACCTTGTTCTACAACAAAAATTGCAACAGCAAACTCAGTTTTTAATATCTAATGATATAATTATTTAGTAATAATATTATAATTATTTAATGGTAATCAATGCTATGTGCCACCAGCATGATAATAATAGTATCCATGGGTGCTGTAAGAACCAGCTAAGGATGTATCATGATAATGATCTTATTAACATTATTCTGTCATTCAATCTATTGCTCCTAATCCTCAAGATGCTTGTCAAGCATAAAGATTATGGAAAATTTCTCCTTTTTAAGGAGGAGACCTATGTCCAGCTGTGAACTTTATAGCACTGATGATGATAATGATGATGAATGGTAATTAGATGACAATTGCTTCACATAACATTTCTCTTTTAATGATTAGAAATACCAAAGCAGTAAGGTTTAATAATAAAAAAAAATATAATCACACCATATTTTCAGTATTATCCAGCAATCCGGGATAATGTTAGAATTACACACACAAAGCGAATAAATGTATGAACACTTTTATTATTTTAGCTGGAAACTTCTTCAGAAGAAATTCACTCAGCCTTAAGCAAAATTATAGATCAACAAACACACCACAGGCTAAGAGAAGCTCAGAGCCGTAAGAGGGCTGAAGATCTCAATGAAAGAGTGTTCTGGTGGTCAATGGGTGAAACTCTGGCAATATTCTGTGTAGCATTTGCACAAGTTATGATATTAAAGAATTTCTTCAGTGATCGACCAACATTATACAATCGCATGTAATATTAGTTGATATTTAGGTTATTTATTAAAATATCTCTGGGGATACGCTTGTTTTCATTTATTTATGACCAAAATATAGTTGACAAGATATTTTTTTTTAAATAAAACAACTACAAAAATATTTTTTTTTTATTTTGAAACAAATATATAAAATTTTCAAAGGATAGAAGAAGTGCACATAATATTAATAAGTGTATATATTTCCATCCTTTGAAAATTGTTAATGTCCCACCAATGTTACCCTAGCAGGGCTTCAAGACAGTAGTACTATGGCCGGTAGGAGGATGGCAAGTGATTTAATCAGTGGAAGCTCCATATAACTAATGTATCCAACCTTTTAGTACAGTGCCATGCAACAGTCATTTTCATTTAAAACCAAATTAGAAGACATTTGACAAAAGAATTATTTGTAAAAAAAGTTACAAGTTAAGTTTTGCATTATGACAGACATGATTCTGGTGAATAATTTATATTTAACAGTTTGTTCTACGATTTTAGTCTTGGTCGCTTGATAGTATATAAAAATATTCTATCAACAATAACCAGAGATATAGTGATGATCAGCATACATCAGTATTCTGATTATCAAGGAATGATATCTGTTCTATTCTTCAAACAATATAAAATAATCTATACTACAATAAAATTGTTGTCAAATTTTGTAAATCAAAGTTATTTAAAAAAAATCCGATCCGATTGACTAATTAAAGGCTTCCGAAACCAAATCGTTGATGTTTGTTTATTTGTTGTAGCTTTACGCAAAAATCAGCAAGTAGATTTTGGTCAATTTGTTAAAGGTACTATTCCGACTTAAACACTGTAGCGTGTTTTATCAAAATCGGTCCAGTAAAATTGAAGATCTTGATATCTGTTTTAGTAGTCGCCGTTAAGGCACGAGAGCTCAAGTAAAAGTAGTTCTTAGGCTTTTTATATAAATCTATGATTGTTTCGAGATTTCACATGTAGCAGAAAATCGATATTTACCCGCGCGGAGAAAAGCTGGTATATATATAAAAACTACTTATAGTTAAATATTGAATAATAAAAGAGCGGCGTGTTGCTGACTTAATAAAAATGACATGGCGGTAGGTCGACAACAAATGGCATTCTTATAAAATACCCAATACTTTAGATGTATATTATTCATGTACAACCCCTCTTGTGTCACGCTACAAGGTATGAAGCTCCTCTCAGAACGAGAGGGTCAGGCTACCATGCTGCCCTAATGCAGGTTGGCGACTTCACGCGCCGTCGAAAAAAATCTATCGGGCGTGCAGTTATCCTCACCTTGAAACGAGTGATAATCATTAATTCGTATATAATTTCGAAAAGTCAAAGGTGGCCATGACTTAGACTCAAAATTTAAGACTTGGCATGCATGGTCATACCACTGTACTATCACTGCTTTTTCAATTACACTTAAATGGTGATAGATTTAATAAAAACTCTATTATCTGGAATGGAACAAGGTAATTTTTATCAAAATAAATTTGGTAAATGATTCTTTGAGCAGCAGCTGACAAAAATTGGTAATTAAAATGGTTAACATTTGTAATAGTAGAAAAATGAAAATACTGATTTAGTGTATTTATGTATATTTTAAATACAAAATAGAGATAACAATTTATATTCTGCTGTATCACTTGAAGCATAATTTCACAAGTACATAACTAATTAATTTATATATACAATAAAACAATTTATCCCGAGACATACTTAAAAAAGTACTAATAAAGCAAATACTCCATTGACTAAAGCACATGGATAAGCAATTAGTGGTCTCTGTTCGGCATCACCAGACATAGTTACAAATAATCGACTTGCAGACAAGGCAGACCAGATCACTGCAACTGCTGACAAACTTAATCCAATTGTACCTTCAAGAGAAATAAATATACCAAGACAAGCCAAGACTACCATTGGTAACATACAATATCCTAATACACTAGCAACACTCAAAATAGTGAAAACGCCTTCACTGCGACTCATTAATGACAATAAACAATACATTAGAATAACTGACATTACCGAAAGCCCATATACATAACCAAAGTGTGCCTTATTTCCAGCTAAAAATAGACATACTGCTAGTGCTAAACAAAATGCAATTGGGCCAGCTATATCTGTGTCTCTCAAGAGAAAATTAGCATCGTCAGCCTTTGATTGGCCATGGAAAGGATTTAATACAGCTAAAGTTTTCTCTAAAATTCTATCTGGATATATTTCAAGTTCATCCAAAAGTGGTGGTTCATCAAAGTCTGTAGCTTCTCCAGTTGGTTCTCCTGGAATTGGTGCAGGGGTAAAGATATTTGGATTGTAGTAAAGATTGTTGTTAGGGGTGATAGTATTTGTTCCCTGGTCAAATGAATAGTTTTGCTGATCAGTTGGAAATGTCTGGAAATCTGGAAAAAACACCATTTATTAATCACTAAAGAATTGAGTTCATTAAATATACAATGTACATTATATCCCCCTCCTGATCAGGGGAGGTCCGTGCTCCTGTAGTGGGAACGATATGGAGTGGGGATGATGATGTACATTATATTACAATAAGACCACAAAATGTAATTCGATATTGCCCGTAATAATATTATAAACTGCACTAACCTAAAGTTTGAGCTGCATCACCAAATGCGTTCGATGTATCGAATGAGTAGTTCTGGCTATTGCCTTGGGACTGCCATAAATAATCATTTGGTTGACCAAAGTTCGTCATCTTGATCTGTAATAAATTTTTTTAGGAATAACAAACAACCAACATCCAGTAGTTTTGACATTGACAGTAATTTGACAAATCATCATGCTTTTCTTTTTTATTGGCAGAATTGTATGGTCAAACGCAATAAACTATGAAGTTACAACTTTTTAATGGAAGGCAAAGAGTTCCAAGTCCATACAGCCTTATCTGACGTACTTATATCATTTTTTAGAAGTTAATAAATGCCGGTTATCTCATTTTATTGCTTCTTGGGAATTTTGAGGTCAATCCAACGTTTCTAAGGTAAGGAGTAGGCGAAAGTTTTCGTTAGTTCATTGCCTAAAAAAATATGGTCACTACGCAATGTTAATTACAGTTTTATTCTAATGTTTCAATATACTTCTTGAATATTCATGATCGATATAGAAAAGAACACTTTAAACTTCACAATAAATTTCACTTTTGACTGTTTTAATGGTTACCTTCTTAACTTACGCGGAAAGGAAGTTTCATCTATAATATTGATAGTGAGAGAAATTTGTGAAAAGCTTTATTTTCTTAAGAATTTGGTGTTGAGTGAACAAATTATTACGGAATTTATTTCGCTTCATCATCTCAGCCCAAAGACGTCCACTGCTGAACATAGGCCTCCCCCAAAGATTTCCAAAAAGATCGGTCTTGCGCTGCCTTCATCCAGCGGCCTCCCGCAACCCTAACTAGGTCGTCAGTCCACCTTGTGTAAGGCCTGCCCACGCTTCACTTTTCAGTTCGTGGCCGCCACTCCAACACTTTGCGGCCCCAACGGCAATTGGTTGTTCGTGGTATGTGCCCTGCCCATTGGCACTTCAGCCTACACTGCGCTATGTCAGTTACTCTTGTTCGTCTACGGATCTCTTCATTTTTGATTCAATCACGCAGGGAAACACCAAGCATAGCTCTCTCCATAGCACGTTGAGCGTTTTTTTTGCTTGAACGATGTTATTTACTGCTAAGGCATAAAATGAGCGTAGGCAATTAACATGTCCAGCGTTCGTGCATGAACTCGTATTTATTATTAATCCAATATTCGATCTTACTGAGACCGAATTTAAAGAAAATATAACGTCTACCGAAGAAAGCAATTAATTTTTTATCCAGAGTTAAGAGCACTGACTGATTTAAAGCCTTCTTATGAGGTTACCTTGGAAATAAACGTAAGGGATTGAATATAAGATGAGGAACATTTGGGGGGTGGCGGTGGTCGACTCCGCAACCTCGTCAATTCCTCGTCGTCGTCGTCGACGATCACTCCAC